>VJMH01005112.1:0-53118 GCA_009835185.1 Aphanomyces stellatus | reverse complement strand
ATCCAAGCGTATGCAACCGCGGCCAAGAACGCCGTCGAGGTCGCTGGCTTTGATGGCGTCGAAATCCACGGCGCGTACGGCTACTTGGTCGACCAGTTTCTGCGCTCGAGCTCCAACACCCGAACGGATGGCTACGGTGGCTCGCTCCACAACCGGACACGCTTCCTTCGCGAACTCTTGGCGGCCGTGACGGCGGCCGTCGGCGCATCCAAAGTCGGCATCCGCTACTCGCCGCTCAGTGTCTACAACTCGATGTCCGAAGACGACCCGCTCGCGTGGAGCGAAGCCGTGGCCAAGATTTCGCAGGACCACAACTTGGCCTACGTGCATGTGACGGGCGAGGACATGTTGAATGGCCAGCAAAGCCAAGTCCTGGCCATCTTTCGCCAACATTTCAACAACATCTTGATTGCCAACCAGGGCTACACCAAGGACGGAGCCAATGCTGCAATCGCCGCGGGGCAGATTGATGCGGTTGCGTTTGGCACGGCGTTTTTGGCAAATCCGGATTTGCCGGCGCGATTTGCTGCCAACGCCGAGCTCAACAAGCCCGACCCGTCTACCTTTTATGTTGGTGGGCCCAAGGGGTACACAGACTACCCTACTCTCTCGTAAGGCGACCTAGTAGTTTTTCATATTCTCAAATACGCATTTTCAGAAAATATACATATCGTAAACCAACACAAAGCGATGGATTTCGTTCGAGACGTGTTGTGTGTGATGTTGCGCAAGTTGTTTCCATCGGAACAAGAAATTGTCCAAACCTGTGAAACTTAATATTTTGAATGCGGTCGAGATCAAATGTCCATCGTCATCATCCGTTTGATTGGCACGCATATGAAACGGACAGTATAAGTGTTGAGAGGTACAAAGGTGGTGCATCGCCATTTCGAGTGAACCTGAATCAACCTCACGTCACACATACCTCCCTACCTACTCTCAAACTAGTTGGCATTCGACTCCCACTAATAGCTACAATTCGATGAAAATGCGGACGCGCTTGAAGTATTTGAAGCCAAGGTGACGCAAGAGCCCAGCTACCAGCGGAAAGTCACCATAGCCACAAAATAAGGCACCTCAAAACTCGCCACCAATCAACCAAACGCCGACGACGACCGTCGCTGCTTTCATCAATTCACTGTCAAACAGTAGCAGCGAGCAAAACAAAGGTCCTATCTACGGGGCAGTGCTCGATTGGGCCAACGTCGGGTAATCCGTGTAGCCCGTGGCCCCACCAACGTAAAACGTCTTTGGGTCGGGTGTGTTCAACGGCGCATTTGCAGCAAATCGTTCGACCAAATCCGGGTTGGCAATGTACGCCGCCCCAAACGCAACCGCGTCAACTTGGCCAGCAGCAATGGCTTCATTGGCTTCGTCCTTGGTGTAGCCAAAGTTGCCAATCAACGTATTCTTGAAATGGGTGCGGAAAATCGGCAGGAGGTCGCCCTTCTGGAGGTCATACGTGTCGCGGCGCATCACATGCACGTAGGCCAAATCAAACGACTGGGCAATCTTGGCCACGGCTTCGCAGAGCGCTTCGGGGTCGGCAGTCTTCATCGAGTTGTAGCTGTTGAGCGGCGAAAAACGCACCCCGACGCGGTCGGCCCCAACGGCGTCGACGACGGCCGCAAGCACCTCTTTGAGGAATCGGGTGCGGTTTTCCAACGACCCTCCGTAGCCATCGGTGCGCTGGTTGGCGCTCTCGCGCAAAAACTCGTCGATCAAATACCCGTTGGCGCCGTGGATCTCAACGCCGTCGAAGCCAGCCACTTGGACGGCGTTCTTGGCGGCAGTCGCGTACATTTGAACGAGCGCGGGGATTTCATCAACGTCAACGGCGTGCGGCACCGCGTTGGGCACTTTGCCGTGGGGAGTGTGGGCCACCCCCTCGATCGCAATGGCCGACGGTCCGACTGGCTCGGCGCCAAAGTTTGAGTCTGGGTGCGCGGCGCGGCCAGGATGGACGACCTGGGAAAAGATCTTGCCGCCTTTGGCATGCACGGCGTCCGTCACGCCCTTCCAGCCCAGGAGTTGTTCGGTTGTGTAGAAGCCAGGGTCGTTGTTAAAGCCCGAGAGCGTCGGGCCAAGCATCGAGCCTTCCGTGATGATGAGACCGGCCGACGCGCGTTGGGCATAGTACTCGGCCATCAGGGCGTTGGCGACATGGGTTGGACCCGCGCGAGTGCGTGTGAGCGGTGCCATGAAGATGCGGTTGGCCGTCGTCGAGGCACCAACTTGGAGGGGCGTGAAGAGAGACTTGGTGGACATGTTGGTCGGAGATGGACAATGGAATAATGGAGAAACGCGAGGCATCGACGAGTTCCTGGCTTGGAAGGGATTGAGGGCAACTTCCAAACGTTGAAGTGGACGTAGTGAGGATCACGTTGGTTTACGAACACGGGTCTATTCTGGTCCTTGCATAAACTAGGTGGGGTCGCGCAGATAGATTTGACGAAGGATCCAATCCCATTGCCCTGCCGGTACGAGTAGTCACAGTGTTTTGACGTCGACTATATGAACGACACAACGAAGTTTTCGACATACTGTTTATTTTAGCCAATCATGGAAAAACCTTCAAAATTCTATATAGAATATATTTGGATAAAATAAGATATCAATTGAAGCGAAATAATTGGCCCTATTTTTGGCGATGTTCGTAGTTAATCAACCAATCAATACGCAATATTTTGGAGTTACTTCGAATTCCTTGTGTCTTAAATTTCCCGTTCTCTGGGCATGTTCAAACGTGAACGCAACTCGGTATTGCAGGGCAATGAGGACTCAGGACTGGGTCAATATGACCAACAGTCTATGCACGTCGCGGCGATCTTTCAAATCGATTTGTCACTCGCCGTTCGTTATGCTCAGCTGATTTTGCTGACGTACAAACCACGACTGCTGTCATCAAATGACGAACTTGGATGATTTCCACCTGTTAGTGTCCATGTTGGATTGTTGACGAAACCTTGTCGGTATCAATTATGTTCTTGATCAGGTCATAAAATGGGGACCTCAACAACTCGACCGAAACAAATCTGACCACCAGGGAACTCGACCAACGTGTAGAATGGTATAATGATTTTCAGTGCAGCGTATGGTACCGCAGTGGGTTTCCCGCGCATTTCGTAAAAAAGGAGACGAACGTCAAAGGCCCTCAGAGAAGTCCTCGCAGTCCCTTGTACATTAGTATCCCTCTTGACTTTGCTGGAACAAACCCAGACCACACAATACTCGTTTGGATTAGCAAAATGTTAAGCTCCTTTGTAAAACATTGAGACGAGTGAATATTGGATGATTAGATTCCAAGCTGGCAAAGCATATTCGAGAGGAGCGAGTTCCCCTCTTCCACGTTAAGTGTTTGGATTCATATATACTAGTAGTCAATATTAATTGATAATACATGAAGATATATTAAGGCGCGGCACTCGCTTGAGCTTCAGCCAACGTGGGGTAATCGGTGTAGCCTGTCGGGCCTCCAAAATAAAACGTCTTTGGGTCGGGCTTGTTCAACGGCGCATCGGCGGCAAATCGTTCGACCAAATCCGGGTTGGCAATGTACGCTGCCCCAAACGCAACCGCATCAACTTGGCCAGCAGCAATGGCTTCATTGGCTTCGTCTTTGGTGTAGCCCAAGTTGCCAATCAATGTATTCTTGAAATGGGTGCGGAAAATGGGCATGAGATCACCGGTCTTTTGCAGTTGAAACAAATCACGGCGGACAACGTGGACGTAGGCCAAGTCAAACGACTGGGCAATCTTGGCCACGGCTTCGCAGAGCGCTTCGGGGTCGGCAGTCTTCATCGAGTTGTAGCTGTTGAGCGGCGAAAAACGCACCCCGACGCGGTCGGCCCCAACGGCGTCGACGACGGCCGCGAGCACCTCTTTGAGGAATCGGGTGCGGTTTTCCAACGACCCTCCGTAGCCATCGGTGCGCTGGTTGGCGCTCTCGCGCAAAAACTGGTCGATCAAGTACCCGTTGGCCGCGTGGATTTCAACGCCGTCAAACCCAGCGTCGTCGATGCATTTCTTGGAAATGGTCGCAAAGAGTTGCGCCAACGCAGGCAATTCGCTCGCGTTCAAGGCGCGGGGCACCGCGTTGGGCACTTTGCCTTTGGGCGTGTGTGCGACGCCGTCAATGGCAATGGCGGACGGCCCAACGTTTTCGGCGCCGTCGTTCAAATCAGGGTGCGCGGCGCGACCGGGGTGCCACACTTGCATGAAGATCTTGCCGTCCTTGGCATGCACGGCGTCCGTGATGTCCTTCCACGCAGCAAGTTGCTCGGTCGAGTAGATACCTGGCTCGCCCATAAAGGCCGAAATGCCAGGTGCGACGATCGAGCCCTCGGTGATGATCAAGCCCGACGACGCACGTTGGGTGTAGTATTCCTTCATGAGGTCGTTGGGCTCGTGGGTCAAGCCGGCGCGCGTGCGAGTCAATGGCGCCATGAAGATGCGGTTGGTTACGGGCACGGCACCAACTTGAAGAGGCGTGAAGAGGGTCTTGGGGGAAGCCATGCTGATGTAGCTGTGTTGATGGAAATTCCAAAATGAATGAGCGGAAGTTCCACCGATCGTTGGTCGGACGTTGGAGGGCAAGACGATGATGAATCATTGTTGCGCGCAATCAGAAGGAAGAGCGCTTGTGCAGGGTTGCAAAGCATTGATGTGGGTGATGGTTCAACTGTTTGGAGAGGTCGGGCCAGTCTCTCGTTCTTGGCAAGGCATTCATCCTCATTAAAAAAAGTTTCAACCTCAGTCCCATTATCCTTTATTTTAATTGGCCGAGTTTGGCTTGATCAACGCAATAATGTTTAAAAATGCCATCGTCGACTGATATAATTCAAAGTACTACGTAGTAGATGGTTTGAATGAATTATATAATTTATTTCTCGCACAAATTGAGGAGTGACCACCCGCAGCAGTCTCTGGCATTGTTTCGCCATGAGAGAAGCGCAATCTTTATACTACTGGACAATGGATAAAACAACTCACCAAGAGTACGTTGTACCGTACGTCATCTTGAACAGCATCGTCAAAATATGACGTACATCAACCTGTGGAGGGCATGCAGTTGTAACGAGTACTACTCTGGAGTACGTACAATTCCACTTCTCTTGGAAGTCCCTGGATTTGCTCAAGTGATGAAGTAAGTTGGACCTCCAATACTTGAAGAAAACTCGATCGTTTGGTGTTCGGCGCGTCAGAATTCAACTGGCAACTCAAGATCGAATTTTTTCACAATTCCCTGCGAAATGTTGCAGAACAAAATGACCAGTGTCAACTTGTGCACTTTTTAACGTTGTATATTGCCCCTCATTTTGACTCTGACACACGGCTTGTTCCGATGCAACATTGCTTCACGCGGCGGGCATTTAGACTTGTATGCAGGTTTGGCTTTGGGTTTTACAATTCCAAATGTCGCAGCGAGAGGGCTTACATGTACCGGTAGAACATGATTTATTCCTCCACCTTGCCAAAACCACTCATGTTGCCATTTTGGTTCGAACGTCGTCAAACTTGACAAATCCACTTGACATGGTCCATCAAATCACGTTTTTTATGTGGCCAATCACAACACCGTAAAGCATACAATAACTCACCAGACGTTTTTGCTCACCATTTTGTCATTTGTTGCTGGCTGGTAAGTTTATTTTGATATTTTTCAGAATAGAATAGTGTATTATTATTCAAATATCTATTGTTGAATATTATACCTGATATTTGTATGAGTAAGTAAGTTTATTTATCATGGTCAGTTGTTTGAGTGATTCTTTGCTTGAGTGGTACAGATGGTGAGTTATTGTGTGATTTGGGGTAGTTTTGTGCGGTGAGTTATTGTGTGCTCTACGGTACGCTCAATAAATAGGGCAAGTGTATTTTCTTGTATTTCTTCAAACAGCTCAAATAAGAAGAGTGATGCACTATTTTGAAGGCTCAATCATAGCGGATGCCATGAAGCAAGCAATTAAATCTCGACCACTGCGTTTGAGGTTGTTGCGGCAAGTCCATCCTTGAGGAACATTGACAGGACTCTTCTTGGCGGAACAAATACAATGCTGGACAGTTGCAGTAACCGACAATGTAACTGACATTGAGTGAGCGCCACTTGGTGGAATTATCCTTACCGCCACGGTCCTATATGATCGCACCAGCCAGCCTTCCATGGGGCCCTGGTGTATCTGCCATCCCCATTGCAGCGTCCAAGTCCAAGATGGACCGCGTCCGAGTCTGGGCTGGCCTCGTCTATCTCGTCTCTTCGCTTTCGTGCAGTGTTTGGTACGTGCTTTTGCTCGGGCCTTCCATGGCCAACGATCTATACTGGCCACATTACAACACCACGGGCTACCAAGTGTTTTTGATTGATCTGCTCAACATCAAACTCCAAACGACGTCCCATGACGACAGCGTCGATGTCTTGTCGGTTGATGCAACCATCCTCAAATCCTACGCATCTTCGGCCGTCCAGCCAGACTTTTACAACAATTATGCCCGCCGGGTGCTCTTGTCCGAGCTAAATACACTCGAAAAAGGCATCCAAGGCATGCGAAGCACCGCCCCTTCCCGCATGGCCTCCCCGTATGTCCAATATTGCTGGGTCGATTTCGACCGCCGATGGGACATTGCCCACACGGATGTGCGGTCGCAGCGATGTCGCCAGCGATACCAAAACAACGCGGCGGTGTATCTGGAATTCCTTGCGCGGAACGTCGACTGGGGTGAATTTTTGGACGCGAACAGCAATTCGTGGTCAATTGTGATTGGCTCAGCGTTAGCTGCCTCTCCAAGTGGAGCCAAATGGCTCGCCGATCGCCCGACGTTTTCATTGGTTTTGGCTATAGACGACGAAGTGGCCCATCTGATGGCATTGAATTTGACACGCTATGACCTGCAATGGCACAATGAAATTCAAATGGGACTGGTCGAACAAATCTGGCTTCAAAACACATTGAATTCTCGACAACCCGTGCCACTCAAGAGCATGAACCACTTGTGGGCCCCGTGGACATCCATCAACATGTTTTGGAATTTCCGGAATGATTTGGGCACACTGCGAACGTTGAATGTGAGTTTAATTCGCAGTGCGCCCAATTATTTCCAAACGGTCGGTGGCAGTGACTTTTTTTCGAGCCAACTTGGATTGAAGGACGCGAATGGCCACTACGTTGCCCAAACAGGTGTATTTTACAACCAAATTGGGCCGTTTGGCAGCGTCGATTTGCTGTACGTGCAAGTCCCGGCGTCGCTCGCGGGATTGTACGCGAAATTTATGCAGCGTGTGTACGAGGCGCAGGTCCACCCTGAGCACTTGGCTGAAGTCCAACTGACGCCATTTCCGCCTCTTTTTAACCAATCAGGGCTCACGTACTACGGCGGCAATTTGCTCTGTCTCAAAAATCCCCCCACACCATTTCCCCAACCGCCGTTGGCCTTTGACGACGCGTGTGCCAACGCGGTTCGATTCACAATTGTAGCCGCCAAGAAGGCCATTTTGTTTTCGCTGTTTGTTACCCCCGCTGCCCAAGTCGAAGCCATCTGTTCGCTGCAGGAGTCCCCCAATTGCATTGGTCCATTGGCTCAGAGCTTCACCGACTTGAGAACACTGGGCATAGATTCGACCGATGTCTTCAAGGCAGTACAACAACTACGACGTGACCTTCCGGCCATCCAGTTCACCCAATATGCTGCCGACGCTTCTGGAATGTTCATCCTCTTGCAACAACCGCTGTTGACGTCGGATCCCAACTGGTCGTTTTATGGCTGGCTCACACTGTTTGACTGGGCGGAAGGACGCCGCGAGGTGCTGAGCATCGAAGGCGACAACTCGACCATCGTCGTCATGTCGGATGTGGCACTGACGTTTCAAATGACAATTGCTGCCAAGTCCACTGTCCAAAGCGGGCCCCAAGCCATTTATTACTTGACAGTGTACACGACCTGTATATTGCTCGCATTGGGTTTGGCTGTTCTTCTCTGTTTAGCTCGAGATGGCTATCGGATCCACGGCCAAAACGTATTTATGTTTCATCGCGTGGCGTCGTTTGTTTGGATTGGCCGACCGCTTCTCCTCTTGCGGGGACTCACAGCGATGGTTGTGCTTGCAACACCCCGAACCCTTATGACGCAGTCCCATCACGGGTATACCTCGTTCGTGCCGACTCAATTGACCATGTGGGAAACCCTGCTGGTGGCTAGCGAGGCCTTGTGGGTCGTCTTTGTCGCGACTGACATGCTGCTTGTGTTTGAACCTCGTGGAAGTGTCAAATACGAAGCCGCGTTGGCGACTGGCCTCGCCTGGGTCACCACTGTCGTTCTTGTCATGACTGAACCGCTTTCGCCCACGGTTGGGCTGACCCGCAACTGCACCACCGGAAACGCCGATGAGTATTTATATTGCCACAGTGGCATTGTCACCATTGGTTCGTGGCACCGCGTGCTGACATTTGGATGGATGAACGCGGTGGCTTTGGTACTTGCGCATGGCATCGTTCGCTTTGTCACTCGTGGGTCAAAACAAGCCACGGGGTCAGCGCCGTGGTATATTCATGGCGCCGCGAGGGCCTTTTTTGATGTCTCCACGCCCGGTCGGCGCCATGCCTGGGACTTGGATAGTGTCGCGTCCGTCATGAGTGGCTCGCTGCCAGTCAAATTATCCGGACGGCCGTATGCGTTTGATGTGAAAATGTGGGTCGTGCACCAGTCGCACCGCGACGGGACGATGCCACAGTCGGGTCCATCCACGCGACGCGTTACATTTATGAGCGAGTCGAAACCGTGGACGTGGTACGTGGTCTTGGGGCTAGGGGTTGGCTACCTCGGCCTTTCTGCGGTCGGAAGTGTGTCGTACATTGCGTTGTCGCAGATCAACTTTGCCAACGACTTCTATTGGGCCACGTTCAACATGACGGGCCACCACGTGGCCATTGCCGATTGGTTCAATTTGCAATTGGCGCTGGATGGCAATGCCTCCGCCATTCGATTGGACGATCCTAAATACACGACTGTGGACATTGACTACGCCAACCCGGCCCTTCAAGTCACGTCATCGCCGTGGTATGGCGCGAGGTTGCAATTTGAAGAGTTAAATACGCTGTCAGTGGCCATACAAGGCCTTCGTCAAACGGATGGCTGTGCAGCGCCGTGGATTTCTACACAATATTGCTGGCTCGATTTTGGACGGCAATGGCCCATGGCCAATTCCCAAGCTCGACAACAGCGCTGTCTTTCAAACGTTGAAAATGGTGCTTTGTATCTCGAAGCGGTACTTCGCAACATCGATCGGCTGGAATTCTATTCGTGCTGGGGCGATGCATTTAACCTTGCTTTTGAAATCGAGTTGCAAAAGGACGATGCCGGCAAGCAATGGCTATCAAATGTTCAAGACGCAGTTTTATCGGTGGCCGACGAAGTATCCCATTGGATGACGCATGGCATTTTGCATTTTATGGTGCAGTGGCAAAACTACAAACTACCAGGCTTGATCAATACATACCAAATTGAAAATGCCTTTGGTGCACAGTACGCCATGACGCTCAGCCATTCAAATGGCACGTTTATGATTGCCGCCCAAGAAAGTTATAAAATGTACTGGACCTTTGCAAGTGATTTGTGGGCCGTGAATCAAAATCTCACGGATATAGGCGGTCACAGCCTGATTCGCACCAGTGCAAGTTTTGCATTTGCGAATATCACAATGTTGAATGTGCTGGTTCAAAACAGGACACTCCATTTGCCCATGCCGGCGGTGTATGCTTTAGTTCAAAATCGCATTGGACCATTTGGTTCGATCGATATGAAGAATGTTCCCTGTCCAGCCAGTCTCAAAGCCTTGATGGCAGCTAGCTTGGGTATTATCCGACAAACTCTCTCTGGTAACGTGTCTGCCACAACAGCGTATTTGGATATCGCGCCGGCGCTCCTTGGCAACCATTTTGCCTTGCCATCCAAATTCATGAATCTTTCCACGTGGCTTGCATTTGGGGGACACATCCTCTGTCCAGAGATTGGCAACACTCCAATCAAGCTCGGATTGTATCAATTCACAGGTCGACTTGTTCCGTGTGGGCAATGGTCAACGACGTTGCTTTTGCCGACGAAAGCCAACATTCTCATTGCCGCGATCGTGAGTGGGCTAGCCCATGACTTGGCCAAACTTGACTCGGTTTGCGCCCACGACACGGACGCCAACCTTTGTTTACATGGTTTTTTGGGGCCCTCGGTGGCTTTTTTAGACACATTTGTGTCGTCTAATCAAATGTCTACGATCCAAGCCCTGGCTGCATCTGCCACACATAAGATTCGCTCGATCGAGCCATCGTTGATGCAGTATGTTCGTGAAAATGCGACCCAGCCGATGCAAATGCTCACGTTTACCTTGTTGGATCCATTGGACCCGACGTTTGACTTTTGGAGTTGGCTCCATTTACTGGAATGGACCACGGCGGATCGCGAAGTCGTAAGCTTTCAAGGCGACGCTGGAGCGATCCATTTACTCACCGAGTGGACGCCGCCTATACGTCAGCAAGTCCAGACCAGTGAATTGCCAACAACATTTACCTACTACGCACTGGGCGGTGCCCAGTACATCACGGCGGTCTTGCTTGGCTTGTCGGTGCTCGTGCTTGTCTACGCTGCTACGAGTCGTCTGCACATTGAAGCCACGAATCTATTCAAAGTGAATCGGGTGGCTGGCATCGTTTGGATTGGCCGGCCACTGCTGCTCCTTCGCAGCGTCACAGCCCTGTGTCTTCTCAGCACGGCAACTCTCACCCTCGAAATCGAGAACCATGTCTCTGGGTTTCGTGTCCCGAGGCTACCGTGGTATAAAACGATCTTGGGCGCCGGTGAAACCACATGGCTGGTGTACATTCTAAACGATGTGTTGACAGTGTGGACCACCGAGTACACGGCGTCGTATGCGTTTCCCCATAGTCTGTTAGTCTGGTTTGTCGCGGCCATGTTTACACTGCTGCAGCCGGTCCAGCATGCTGTCACCATCGACCGTGGCTGTCACATCGACCACATGGATTTCCAAATTGTGTGTAGCAGTGGCGTCGTTGTAATTGGCCAAGTCACCAGACTCTATTGCCTGATGGCGATTGGCGTGACAGGCAATGTTGTCGTGTACATCCTCGCCCGCCTCTGGGTTCGCACGAGTCGCCAAGACAAGCGGATCCAATTTCAGCACTTGAGCTCCGGCGCAAGGTATTTCCTCAATCAAAGTCACTGGGTGCACCAAGGCATCTATTACATTGACCCGGCCTCCGCCGTCCTGAATGGCTTGGTGGTCGTGCCGTGGGGTGATGATTCGATGCATTTTATTGACGTCAAACTCTGGCGCAGCTTTTCGACGCCCACCTCTAGCGACGTGCCCCCAAGGTTTCAACGATGCTTGCCATTGACGGAGTAAGGTAATATTGAGGTGTGTATTTTAAGGTGAGATGATACCGCAATGCATTTATACGGTGTGTCATGATTGCTGTATTCAGATGTGCATTTTATCATGAGATGACACTGCAAAGCACATATATGGCGTGTCATGATTCTCGGTGCCGACACCTCTGTCGTGGGCTCAGCACTATAATTCCTACTCAGTTGAAACTCGCAAGATCCCACCTGCTGAAACACAGCATTGGATTCTTTATCCCTCACAACTTGCCATACCAAGTCATTTTGGGCCAACAACCGTGGAAGGACATAACGGACGCCGTGCACGCCAAGGGCGGCAAGATCTTTCTCCAGATCTGGCACGCCGGTCGCGCCATTCATCCAAACAACAACGACGGCACCCCCACGATTGCTCCATCGGTAATCGCCATTGATGGGGACATCAAAACGATCCAGTTTCTCAAATCGAGTTCCAACCACTGAATCAATGGGTACGGTGGCTCGCTGCCAACCGGACGCGCTTCCTTTGTGAGTTGCTTGCGGCGGTCGTGGATGCTATCGGCGCCGACAATGTTGGGATTCGCTTCTCGCCCGTCAACAGCTACAACTCGCAACGCGACGACAACCCAATGGAATTGAGCCAAGCCGTCGCCAAGATTTGCCAAGACTTGAACCTCGCCTACATCCACGTCGTCCGCGCTAACTATTTATACATCCAAATGGGCGACGTGCTCTCAATCTTTCGCCAGCATTTTAAAAACACGCTCATTCCAAAGTCGCTTACACCAAGGACGAAGCCAACAACGCCATTGCCAAAGGCCTCGTGGATGCCTTTGCGTTTGGCGTGCCGTTTATTACCAACACGGATTTAGTCGAACGATTTGCCGCGAACGCCAAACTCAACAACGCCAACCCAGCGACTTTTTATGGGGACGATGCTGTCGGCTACAATGACTACCCGACGCTTCAAGAAGGGGCGACTTCGCTCGCGCCTTGATGTTTTCAACTGACGACTTTACAGCTGTAGATTATACATCATTTTATACAAACATTATTTACAAGCAAATATCTGGCATTTACGGTTGATGAACCACATATCACACGAGCTGGATTGTGATGAAACGTAAAGGTGCATGATATGACGTTATCGATGCAATTTTACTGGGTTGAGAAGTCTCAGTATTATTTTGTTCGAATCCGCGTTGGAACGACTTGTTGGACTAAAAAACACATGACTTGGCAGCGTGGCCGTGTGTCATCCTGACTGTAATCCACAGACTTGGTCAGTTTTCGCTCTTGCCATTGAAGAATGAATCCATGTCGAAGTCGTACGTCAGAGCACATCACAAAACTTATCACAAATACAATATTATATTCTTGGAGTACCTTTATCACGCCATGTACTGTATCCCAATACTCGTGGCCGCTGTACTACTCCGTCAGAGGCAACGATCTCTGAAACCGGGGAGGAACATCGTTTGTATTGGCTGTGGGAATCGAAAAGCTCCGCCAGAGTTTGACATCGATGAAATAAATAGACTCTCGCCACGGGATCATGATCAAGCCATTTAGAACGGCGGACGCTGGGTCAATGTAGTAGATGCCTTGGTGTACCCAGTGGGTTTGATTGAGGAAATATCGAGCACCCGAGCTCAAGTGCTGGTATTGGATCATCCCATCGTTGTCGTCGTTGTGCTTGGAGGTCCAGATGCGCGCGACACCGTAGGTGAGAATGTTGCAAAAACCCACAATGGCTACGAGGCTATATATTCGAGCCACTTGGCCAATTGTGACGACGCCACTGCAGCACACGATTTGGAAATCCATACGGTCAATCTGACACACCGGATGGATGGTCGCTGTGTGTTCCACAGGCTGCACCAAAGTAAAGATCGCCGCGACAAACCATACAAGCAGGCTGTGGGGTGAGCCATAGTACGCAGTGTATTGTTTCGTCCACACCGTCAACACATCGTTTAGGATGTACACCAACCATGTGGTTTCACCGGCGCCCAAGATCGTTTTATACCACGGCAGCCTCGGGACACGAAAGCCAGAGACATGGTTCTCGATTTCGAGGGTGAGAGTTGCCGTGCTGAGAAGACACAGGGCTGTGATGCTACGAAGTAGCAACAGCGGCCGGCCTATCCAAACGATACCAGCCACCCGATTCACTTTGAATAGATTCGTGGCTTCAATGTGCAGACGACTTGTAGCAGCGTAGACGAGCACGAGCACCGACAAGCCAAGCAAAAGCCATGTGATGTATTGCACGCCGCCCAACGTGTAATAGGTAAATGTCGTGGGAAGTTCATTGGCTTGGACTTGCTGGCGAATCGGGGGCGTCGATTCGGTTATTATATTCATCGTCCCAACGTCGCCTTGAAAGCTAATGACTTCACGTTCGGCGGTGGCCCATTCGAACACATAGAGCCAGCTCCAAAAAGCATACGTCGGGTCCGATGTGTTCAGCAACGCATATGTGAGCATCTCGAGTGGTTCGGTCGCGTTTTCGCGGACGTATTGCATCAGAGACGGTTCGATCGATCGGATCTCCAATATGGCAGTCGCGGCCAGCGCTTCCAAATGGACAATCTCGCGCGCGTGAACAAAGGTCTGTAAAAACCCCATCGATGGCCCAAGAAACCCATGGAGACAGAGGTTTGGGTCTGTGTCATGGGCACACACCGATTGAATATCGGCCAATGGGTGGGCGAGCCCAGCGGACAGCGCAGCCACGAGGACAATATCTTTGGATGGCTGGAGAAGCGTTGCGATCCACTGACCACATGCAACGGATCGACCTGTGAATTGGTACAGCCCGTATTTGATGGCGTTGTTGCCAACCTCGGGGCATAAAAGGTTCCCGCCCGATGCGATCCAATCTGGAATCGCCATAAATATGGTCGGAAGGGCAAAATGAACGTTGAGTATGGCTGCTGCAATGTTGATGTATGCGCTCGCCGCCGAAACGTTCGTGGAAAATGCTTCTCGGAGGACGGCCACACCGGAAGCCAGCAACGATTTCACGGTTGCTGGACACGGTATGGTCTTCATCTCGATCGAACCAAACGGTCCCACGTGAGTTTGCACCAATTGAAATGCTGGGGCCAATGGCAAACTGAGCGTTGCGTTTTGGACCAGGACATCCAACATGGTGTGGTTGGCAAAGGCAAAGTGGGCACTCGTGCGTAACAGACTTTGTCCACCAATAGAGGTCTGATTCTGCGCCACGGCCCAGAAATCACTGGCTAAATTCCAGTACATTTTATAGCTTTCGGGGGCAGTCAGTGTGAACGAGCCATTCGAATGGCTAAGCGTCATCGGATACTGCGCGCCAAACGCATTTTCAATCACGTAGGTATTGATCAAGCCCGGGAGTTTGAAATTTTGCCATTGAACCGTGTAATGCAAAATGCCATTTTTCATCCAATAAGTGACTTCTTCATCCACCGATGTTGTTGACTCTTGCACACTCGACAGCCATTGTTTCCCGCGTACATCTCTCTCCAAATCACTTCGAAATGCTATATTGAATGCATGGCCCCAACAATGATCGAATTCCAACCATTGGATATTCCGAAGCACCGCTTCCATATACAATGCTCCGTTTTCGGCTGCCAGCATGCAGCGCTCTTGGCGGGTGTGAGAATTGGCCATTGGCCACTGGCGTTTCAAATCAAGCCAGCAATATTGCGACGAAATCCATGGCGCCTCACAGCCATCCGTTCGGCGAAGGCCTTGAATGGCAGCTGGCAGCTTATTCAAATATTCAAATTGCAACCTCGCACCATACCACGGCGAGGAAGCAATTTGAAGAGCCGGATTGGCAAAGTCGATTTCCATCGTGTTGTACTGGGCGTTGTCCAGTCGAATGGCCGTAGCATTGCCATCCAATGCCAATTGCAAATGGAACCAATCGGCAATGGCTACGTGATGGCCCGTCATGTTGAACGTGGCCCAATAGAAATCGTTGGCAAAGTTGATCTGCGACAGCGCAATGTACGACACACTCCCGACTGTCGTGAGCCCGAGGTAGCAAATCCCGAGCCCCAAGACCACATACCAAGACCATGATTTCGACTCGGATTTGAACGTGACGGCATGCAGCGACGAGCCTGTCGACTGTGGGATCATCCCGTCTCGGTGGGAAAGATGCACGACCCACAATTTCACGTCAAACGCATACGGATGTCCGGCTAATTTGAATGGCAGCGAGCCACTCATGACGGACGCAGCACTATCAAGCTCCCATTCGTGGCGGTGGTCCCGCGACCGCACGTCAAAAAATCCCTGGACGGTGCCGTGAACATGCCATGGCGCGGGGAATCGATGGTGCCAATTCCTCGACACATAGCGTAGCATGCCATGGGCAACGAGCAGCGCCGCGATGTCAATCGCGAAAAGGCCAAGCACACGGTGCCAATGACCAACGACAACGACGCCGCTGTGGCAAAACACGTATTCTTGGGCGGTTGTCGTCGTACAATCCCGAGCCAAATTGGCTGTGAGGGCGAGGGGCGACGAGAGAACCCATGTTGAGGTCGCACCCCACGCGAGAGTGCTGGCGAGCGGTGCTTCGTATTTGACGGTCGTCACGCTTTCAAAGCCGACGAGTAAAAAGTCGCTGACGACAAACACGACCCACGAAGCCTCGCCCGCCACGAGCAGGGTGTCCCATGTGTTGAATGGCGTCGCTTGCAAGGCACTAAGTCCCTCGTTCGACACAGTGAGGATAGCTCGGGGTGTGCAGAGAAGAATGACGGCCGTGAGGCCTCGGAGGAGCAGCAGCGGTCGGCCAATCCAGACAAACGCGGCAACACGGTGAAACATGAAGAGGTTGCGGCCGCGGACGTGGTAGCGATCTCGCGCCACGCACGCGAGGACAGCAACGCCCAAGCAGAGCAGCACAAGCGTCGTGTAGAGGATCAAGTAGTAGATGGCTTCGGGGCCGCTTTGAGCGATGGCATTGTTTCCGCCCATGGTGGCGTGGTACGTGAGCGCAGCGTCCGACATGACGACGATGGTCGCAATGTCGCCTTCGATGCTCAGGACCTCCCGACGACCTTCAGCCCAGTCCAAGAGAGCGAGCCATCCAAAGAAGGACCAGTGAGGGTCGTGTGGCGTGAGTAGAGGTTGTTGTAAGAATAGCCACTGGCTAGTAGCATCATCTTGGGCGTACTGTGTCCATTGGATGGCTGGGAGATCGGCAATGGCTCGGTTGCTCAAAGCATTGGCTGGGGGGAACCTGATGGATGGCACCATGGCGAGTCCAGCGGCCACAAAAGCATGACAATCCAACGACGTTTGATGGCCACATATACTCTCGACGGATGTCGCTCGACTGACGACAAGGGAAAACAGCGTGGCGTGGAGGGTAGTCATCATTGCAAATGGCTCCGCGGTGCCAGAGCACGTATCGTCAAATGAGAGTGGCGGCTGGGGAAACGACGTCGGCGCGTTCGACATGCAAAGCACATTGCCGCCGTAGTAGGTCAAGCCTGGTTGGTTAAAGTTGGGCGGGAGTGATGTGAAGGTGATAGTCGCGACCGTGTCCAGAGCGACTGATTGCAGTGATTTGGTCACGTACGAGTACAGTCGCATTACTGACTGTGGCAATTGGACATACAAGAGATCGACACTTCCAAACGGCCCAATACTCGTGTGAAACATCCATGTTTGTGCGTCGTAATTGCCATTGGCGTCTTGCAACCCCAATTGGGTTGAAAAAAAATCACTGCCACCGACCGTTTGGAAATAATTGGGCGCGCCGCGCACGAGACTCATGTTGAGGACACGCAACGTCCCCAAATCGTTGCGAAAATTCCAGTACATAAACAACGACGTCCACGGTGCCCACGCATGATTCATAGCTTTGAGCAGCACAGATCGCTGCGCATTCAGCGTATTTTGAATCTCGATGCTTTCGACCAATCCGATTTGAATGTCGTTTTGCCATTGCAGCTCGTAGCGCGTCAAATTCAAGGCTACCAAGTAGGCTACTTCGGCCTCGACTGCCAATGCCAAGGAATGCATTGGTCGATCGGCCAGCCATTGGATGCCTTCAGCAGTCGATTGCAAAGCCAAGCCAATCACGACTGGCCACGATTCGATGTTTGCAGCCAAAAACTCGCCCCAGTCGACGTTTCGTACCAGGAATTCCAAATAAATGGCTGCGTTGTCTTGGTATCGCTGGCGACAACGCTGCGACCGTGCATCCGTGTGGGCAATATCCCATCGGCGGTTGAAATCGACCCAGCAATACTGAGCATACGGCGATGCCATCCGTGCCTTTGGAGTATTACGCGTGCCTTGGATGCCTTTTTCGAGTGTATTGAGCTCGGAGAGGAGCACCCGGCGGGCATAGTTGTTGTAAAAGTCCGGCTGGACGGCTGACGATGCGTAGGATTTGAGCATGGTTGCGTCGATGGACAAGAGATTGACGCTGTCGTCATGGGACGCCGTTTGGAGTTTGACGTTGAGTAGATCGATTAAAAAGACTTGGTAGCCTGTGGTGTTGTAGTGCGGCCAATAGAGGTTGTTGGTCATGGCAGGTCCGAGCAACACTATGTACGACACGCTGCACGAGAGTGAACAGAGGAGGTAGATGAAGCCGACCCAGACACTGATGCGATTGCTCTTGGTGTTGGCCTCTCTGTTCAACATGTCTGGAACCCATGGCAGAACTGCCGGGGCGATCATGTGTGTTTGTGGATGGTGCAGCCGCGGTCGGTTTGAACATGACGAAACGACACGTGAAACGTTGAAACGTTCCTTGAATTTTTTATTGAATTTGATTTTTATCAAAATTGATGGACTTGAAAATGTCCATCCTTGAACTTGAAGTTCATTGAGAATAAAAAAAGTAAGAGACGATCAATATTTGCCAATCAGCGATGCATAAAACCTTGCTTTTAATTGGTGATTTGATTGGAGGCTTCCTTTCCGTGCCAGACATTTTCTCTGCGACCCGAAGAAGTACTTGTTCTCCTCCACCAGAAACACGCCCTCAATTGCACGAAGGATTGAAAAATCCGAGTGTAAATCATGATGTCCTAGCACACGTATGAGAGAGAGATGGGGTCGAAAGAATCGATGTCCATCATCTCAAGACTCCGTCCTCCTCATTCCGTCAGTGGAAGGGACCGGTACAACCGCGGGGGGGCATCACTCGGGGCGGCGGGAATCGAATAGCTCCGCCAGAGTTTAACATCGACAAAATGAACGACATCTCCCCACGGCACGACCACCAAGCCGCTCAAAACAGCCGAGGCGGGGTCGATGTAATACACGTCTTGATGGAGCCAGCGGGTTTGGTTGAGGAAATATTTGGCGCCGGAGCTCAAATGCTGGAATTGAGTGGTCGGCGGTGGCTTGCGCCGTCGAAAATTGAGGCGGGCGGCAACCAATGTGATGACGTGGCATCCCCCCACGATACCCACAAGAGTATAAATACGCGTAACGTGGCCAATCCGAAGCACGCCACTAACACACACTAGTTGGAAATCCATTTGGTCAATCTGGCACATTGGTTGGATCGTAGCGTCGTAAACGACCGGCTGGAACAGCGTAATGACGGCTGCGACACACCAGACCAGCAGACTGTGATGGGATGCGTACGCGGTTGTGTACTCCTTGGTCCAAATTGCACCAATATCGTTGGCAATGTATACTAACCACGTGGTTTCGCCGGCACCCAAGATCGCTTTGTACCACGGCAGCGTCGGGACGCGAAAGCCAGAGACATGGTTCTCGATTTCAAGGGTGAGAGTTGCCGTGCTGAGAAGACACAGTGCCGTGACGCTGCGAAGGAGCAGCAATGGTCGGCCAATCCAAACCATGCCAGCCACCCGATTGAGTTTGAAGAGATTGGACGCATCAATGTGCAAGCGACTCGTCAAAGCGTAGATGAGCACGACGCTTGAAAGTACGAGAAGCATCCCTGTGATGTAGAGCGCCCCGCCAAGGGCATAGTAAGTGAACGTTGTGGGGAGTTCGCTCGATTGCACTTGCTGGCTTTGAGGGGGTGTCCACTCGGTGAGTAAATGGAGGGACCCTGCATCGCCTTGAAATTCAATCACTTCTCGGTTTGCCGTGGCCCACTCAAACACGTGCAGCCAACTCCAAAAGTCAAAGGTCGGGTCCGATGGGTCTAGTAGCGCAAACGTGAGCAAATGGAGCGGCTGGGATTCATTTTCGCGCACGTATTGCGTCATCGACGGTTGAATTGATCGCACGTCCAAGACAGCTGCGACCGCGAGACCCTCAACATGCTCTATGTCGTGGGTAAAGGTTTCCAAGAAGTGCACCGATGGGCCAAGAAATTCATCCAAGCAGAGGTCGGGGGCAGTGTCATGGGCACACACGGACTGGAGATGATCCGTCGATTGCGTCAGCCCCGCCGAGAGGGCTGCAATCAAAACGTTATCTTTTGTAGGTGCAAGTTCTGTCGCGAGCCATTGGTCGCATGGAATGAGGCGTCCGGTAAATTGATACAATCCGTACATGACGCTGGTCGGCCCGATCTCAGGACAAAGGATGTTACCGCCGTAGGCGAGCCAATCAGAGATGGCCAAGAACGTGCTCGGGAGTGCAAAGTGCACATTCAAAATGGCTGGTCCAATGGCGCGATAGTCGTTTGCAGCCGATACATTGTCAGAATAGGTCGTCCGGATGCTGGCCACGCCAGCGCGCAAGAGTTGCTGGACAGAGGCCGGACACATAATCGCTTTCATGTCGATGGACCCAAATGGACCGACAAGTGTTTGCACCAAATGGAATGCCTCGCCCAAGGGCACATTCAGCGTCATATTATGTGCCAAAACAGTCAGCATAGACGCATTGGCAAAGGCAAAGTCGGCACTCGTGCGAATCAGACTCAGACCACTGATAAATGTCTGATTCGTATCCACAGCCCAAAGATCACTGGCCAAGCCCCAGTACATTTTGTAGCTCGATTGCAAGGCCAGTCGAAACGAGCCATTTGAATGGCTGAGTGTCATGGGGTACTGCGCGCCAAACGCATTTTCAATCTCGTAGGTATTGATCAACCCCGGGAGTTTAAAGTTTTGCCATTGAACTGTGTAATGCGATACTCCGCTCGCCATCCAGTGCGACACTTCGTCGTCCACCGATATTGTGGGTCGTTGCATCTGCCCAAGCCACTCAAGGCCTGCCACACTTTTCTCCAAGTCAACTCGAAACGCCACGTCAAACGCGTCGCCCCAGCAAGTATTGAATTCTGTCCACTCTATATTTCGAAGCACAGCTTCTAGAAACAAAGCTCCATTCTCGCCGTTCGAACGACAGCGTTCTTGACGAGCTTGGGAATTCGCCATGGGCCATTGCCGATTGAAATCAAGCCAGCAATATTGCGTAAAAATCCACGGCACCGCACAGCCATCCGTTCGACGAAGGCCTTCGATCGCCGCGTGCAGCACATTTAAAACCTCCAGTTGCAGCCTCGCGCCATACCATGGTGAATAGCTGATTTGGAGCGACGGATTGGCAAAGTCAATGGCCATCGTGTTGAATTTAGGATCGTCCAATCGAATGGCTGTAGCATGGGCATCCAACGCCAATTGGAAATTGAACCAATCGGCAATGGCTATGTGGTGGCCCGTCAGATTGAACATGGCCCAATAGAAATCATTGGCCAAATTGATCTGCGACAGCGCAATGTACGACACACTTCCGGCAGCTGTGAGGCCCAAGTAGGCAACCCCGAGCCCAAGCGACACGTATCGCGACCATCGTTTCGACTCGGGATGGACTACATGTGCTGGCGTCGACTCGGGCAATGTGCCTTCGCGGCGAGATTCCTGCACGACCCACAATGTTACGTCAAACGCATACTTATGACCAGCGACGTGAAAGGGCAGCGAGCCACTCATAATAGACGCCGCGGCGTCCAGCTCCCAGGCATGTCGATGGCCAGACCACGTTCGACCATCAAAATATGCCTGGGCGGTGCCGTGGATTTGCCATGGGGCTGGCGCTCGGGTGTGGCTATCCCGAGCGACCCAGCGTACAACAAGATGCGCCAGCACGATGGCCACGGCATCGATCAAACCCAGGATCGACACATGTGACCAGTGCCCGAGAGACACTCCGCCACTCTCGCAAAAAAGATATTCGTGGGCGGTTGTTGTCCTGCATTGACGGTCGATCGTTGCAGTTAAGGTGGGCGGAACCAAGAGGATGTAAAGCACGGACGCGGCCCACGCCAGCCCACTCGCCAGAAACGCTTTGTATTTCACCGACGTGTCCACCACGAGCCACATGTCATGGACGACGTAGACAACCCACGTTGCTTCCCCCGCGACCACAAACGTTTCCCAGCCACTCAAATGGGTGGCTACTAGTGACGTCGATCCCGATTGCGTCAAGAGGGTTCGAGGCGTGCAAAGGACAACGACAGCGGTAAGCCCTCGAAGGAGAAGCAGCGGTCGACCAATCCAGACAAAGGCGGCAACGCGGTGAAACATGAGCAAGTTGTGGCCATATATGGCGTAGCGATGCCGCGCCACACAAACTAAGATCGCCAGGCCGACTGCGAGCATCACGCATGTGGTGTAGACAGTCAAGTAGTAGATAGCTTGCGGTCCGCTCTGAGCATTCCCGTTGCTGCCACCCATGGCCACATGATAGGTTTTGACCACGTCCGACATGACAACGACCGTTGAGAGGTCGCCTTCAAAGCTCACGACTTCGCGACGGCCTTCGAGCCAGTCAAATAAGAGGAGCCAGCCATAGAAAGACCAAGTGGGGTCTGGCGTCAAGAGTGGTTGTTGGAGAATGTGCCACGTGTCTGTATCATCTTGGGCATATTGAACCAATTGGATGGCTGGGAGGGCGGCCACGGCTTGGTCTAGTATGATATGTTGGACCATCACGTCCATCGACTGTAATACAGCTTGCGTTTGTATCAAGGCGGGGACACAGCCAATGGTTTCCTGGTACGAGCAAATGCTAGCCATGTCGGACGCCATACTTACAACGAGTGCAAACAAACGGGCGGTTCCGGAGGCGGCAATGGTAAGTCGAGTCACATCGGTGCATGCATCGTCAAATGCCAGAAGCGATTGCGGGAACGACGTCGGGCGTTTGGATACACAGATCAAATTGCCACCGTAAAACACGAGCCCGGGTTGATAAAACGTTGGTGGCAACGGCGTCAATTGAAAGTCTGGGAGCATGTTGTCGGCACCGACAGTCGAATGCATCATCTGGGACACTATATATGCGTATATTCGAGTGAGCGACGGCGGCACTTGAATGTACAACAAGTCGACGCTTCCAAATGGACCTACGGTATTAGTAAACGCACCCGATTGGGCGACTAGCCAGTCGAGGGTAAACCCGAGTTGCAGGGCAAAGAAATCGCTCCCGCCCACCGTTTGGAAATAATTGGCCGCGCCCCGCACAAGACTCACGTTGCACGCATTCAGCCCACCCAAATCGTTGCGAAAGTTCCAGTACATGATGATCGACGTCCACGGGGCCCATGTATGATCCATCGTTTTCAGTAGCACGTTTTGTGTGGCATGCAATGCATTTTCCATCACAATGCTTTCGACCAATCCCATTTGAATGTCGTTTTGCCATTGCAGCTCGTACCGTGTCAAATGCAACGCAACCAGAAAAGCCACTTCGGCTTCGACAGCCAATGCCAAGGAATGCATTGGTCGATCGGCCAGCCATTGGATGCCTTCAGCAGTCGATTGCAAAGCCAAGCCAATCACGACTGGCCACGAATCGCTATTCGCAGCCAAAAACTCGCCCCAGTCGACGTTTCGTACCAGGAATTCCAAATAATTGGCTGCGTTGTCTTGGTATCGCTGGCGGCACCGCTGGGACCGCGCATCCGTGTGGGCAATATCCCATCGGCGGTTGAAATCGACCCAGCAATACTGCGCCGACAGCGATGCCATCCGTGCCTTTGGAGTATTACGCGTGCCTTGGATGCCTTTTTCGAGTGTATTTAGCTCGGAGAGGAGCACCCGGCGGGCATAATTGTTGTAAAAGTCTGGCTGGACGGCCGAAGATGCGTAGGATTTGAGCATGGTTGCGTCGATGGACAAGAGATTGACGCTGTCGTCATGGGACGCCGTTTGGAGTTTGACGTTGAGTAGATCGATTAAAAAGACTTGGTAGCCTGTGGTGTTGTAGTGTGGCCAGTAAAGATCGTTGGTCAAAGTCGGCGCCAAGAAAAGCACATACCAAACCGTGCACGAGAGCGAAACGACGAGGTAGATGAAGCCGGCCCAGACACGGATGCGATTGCTCTTGGTGTTGGCCTCTCTGCCTTGCATGTCTTGGACCCATGGCAGCACTGCTGACGCGATCATCTTGATGCAACTCCAGCAAGAGTGTGCGACAACGGTTTCGGTGGGACTTTTTTTGTTTGGGGGTTTCCAACTTCAAGGTTGGCACGGTCGAAAAATCAATCCTTTGTCCTTCAAAGTGCATTGACTCTCAATTTTAATGTACAATACATGTACTTCAAAAATACATGTGCTTTGATGTACGTTACGTACTTACATTCGTTGGCACGACGGTTACACTCAATTCCGATTGGTTTATTTGAACCAATCAGCATCTCGTCATTCGATCCGAAAGGCGTGCAGTGAAGTCCAGTTTGACCTCGACGACATCCCCGACATCATTTGTCCTTCCTTGGACCACCCATCAACCATGCCCTCCCTGAACCTCTTCTCCCCCATCAAGGTCGGATCGCTCAACTTGGCCAACCGCATCTTCATGGCGCCGCTCACGCGCACCCGCGCGGGCCCGACCCATGTCCCGAACGCGCTCATGGCCGAGTACTATCGCCAGCGCACGTCCGCCGGTCTGATCGTCTCCGAGTGTTCCATGGTACAACCCAACACGTCCGTCTACGGTGGTGAGCCGGGACTCTACACGTTTGAGCAGCTCGAAGCGTGGAAACAAGTGACCGATGCTGTCCATGACCAAGGCGGTGCGATCTTCAATCAAATCTGGCATGCGGGACGCGTCGCACACCCCGAGAAGAACGACGGTGCCGAGAATGTGGGACCGTCCGCGCTGGCTGTCCAAGGCAAAGGCAAGGCTGTGGCGCCGGCAATCCCGCGCATGTTGCGGGAAGACGAGATCCCTGGCCTGGTTGAGGCCTTTGCCACGGCGGCAGACCACGCCGTCAACATCTCTGGCTTTGATGGTGTCGAAATCCACGGCGCCAATGGCTTTTTGATCGACCAGTTTCTACGCGATGGCAGCAACCACCGAACGGATGGCTACGGTGGCTCGCTGGAAAACCGCGCGCGGCTCCTCAAAGAGGTGCTGGCGGCCGTCACGGACGCCGTCGGGCCATCAAACGTTGGGATTCGATTCTCGCCACTCAATGCATACAACTCGATGGGCGACAGCGACCCGCTGGCAGTGAGTGCTCACGTGGCCAAGCTGTGTCAGCACTTTGATTTAGCTTATGTACACGTGATGCGCTGGGGCTTTTTCCAGCCCAAGAAGGGGAACGTTCTCCCCGTCTTCCGCGAACATTTCAAGAACACGTTGATTGGCAACATGGGCTACACCAAAGACGAAGCAAATGCCGCGATCGCTGACGGATTAGTCGACGCAATCTCGTTTGGAAATGCCTTTTTGGCCAACCCAGACCTGCCCGCGCGGTTTGCCAGCGGTGCCAAGCTCAACCGTGGTGACCCGAATACGTTTTATGTTGGTGGCCCCAAGGGCTACACGGATTACCCGACGATGGAGTAGCAGGAAAAACTAGACACAAACTAAATCAAGTATTCCCCGTCTCCGTGTAACAAGCGACCCAAGTCAAAATATTCAGATAATTGTTCATTCGTCTAAGAGCTCAGATGGCAGGCAATGGGCGATTCACTTTTGACAAATAGGATTGCCATCAAATTCGACAAATACGACGTTCTTGCAAATATTAATTTTTGCACCACCGACCCACAACAAGTTTCAAGATTCGATGCGCCACCGTCAAGCCAAATGATGAGGAGTGCTTCAGTCCGCTGTATGACGTGATCAGCACAATGAACACCAATTTTTTCGAGAATTTTGAGAAAATAATCGACTTTTTTCAAACGCGAGTCAATACGATTGATACAAAGCGCCAGCGCTTTGGAGAAAAGTGGATTGATCTCGTTGGTTCAAGGCTGCGAGTCTGGTCGGTCGACATGAGCACGATGGCGGCGGGGTGAGTTGAAGCTATTTCGAGTGAAATTGAGTGGCGGTTTCTCGTTGCCAACGGACTTGAAGTTCCGGGGGCCAATCAGATGTACGGACGCCATGGGATGCACCTACTTCTGATTGGTGGAGACAATCTTTAATTGCCTTATATCAATGCCTTCGAAGGCGATGCCACTGTACCACCAGATCAAGTGTGTTAATATAGTCTGTAAATCAAAGACATACGTCGGTATACCCAGGAGCGATTGGCCAAGCAAGTGGGTAGCCTCCACAAGTACACTCTAGAGAAAACATTTGATCGAAGTAAGCAACCGCTTTGCGCCGTCGTGGCAGGCCTCGCCGTACTTCACGTCGCTGCCGTGGTCTATCATAACGGAATGGTGAGATGCGAGAGGACTGAATGTAATGGTCGGTGGATAAAACCTCTATTAGTCGATATGTGAGAGTTGAATTCATGTATTCTATGATAGGATAATCGTATTTCATAGGTGTCATGACCAGTTATTTGAATCACTAGAAGAATTTTTTGACATTAATCTTCAAAGGCATTATATGTAGAGAACATATTTATTTATACAGTATAATGGTCACTGATTAAAATGTTCCACCGGCGGGGGGATGTCGGGGAAGCAATTCACGAAGGCCGCAAGCGGGCATCGGCGGTGGCGGCAGCGCACTGGACAAGTCTCGTGATGTGCATCGCATGTCAAGCATGTCCCTGGGATATGCACGGCGCCGGGTGGGCTCGCTGTAAAGACCCGCCGTGGAAGGGGCGAAATGTCTTCCTGCCTGATCACCCCGCCCTGCCCACCCCATACTGAATTCCAGTGCAAATGGATTTCATTTCGAGATTTGCCGCGTCTTGCAGAGGTCGTTCACGCTACCGCCGCCGCCGTCGCCGCCGATCCTTCGTTGTCGCGCTTGAAATTGTATGCCTGGGTTCCGCAGCGGTGCCAATTCTGACGGAGATTGCTATTGCGTGTACGACTACGGATAAACAAGTCGCGCCAACACCACACAAGAAGAAGAAAACAACACCACAAGACCTCCCCATCACCGCACCCACCACCATGGAATGGATTGAGATCGTCAAGGACCTCAATGCAGGCACCGTGGGTGGCGTCGCGGGCATCGTTGCCGGCCACCCGCTCGACACGATCAAAGTCAAACTCCAAACCCAATCCCACACGAATCGTATGGGTTTCCTAGCGTCCTGCCGGCAACTCGCCGCGTCGGAAGGAGTCAAAGGATTCTACAAGGGCATGCTGAGTCCCATTATCAGCAACGCGCCCATCAACGCGGTCGTCTTTGCGGTCTACGGACAAATGTCCCGCGTCCTCGAAGGCGGCAACGACGGCGGCAAGCTCACACCGGGGCAGCAGCTCATCGCCGGCGCCGCCGCGGGGTTGTTCCAGGTCATATCATCGCCCACCCTCTCTCACAATGTCCTCATCTCCATGTCTAGGTCTCGTTTGCCGCGCCCGCGGAGCTCGTCAAGATCACCATGCAAGTGAACAACTACCCGTCCAACTATTCATCGATCTCGTGCCTTCGCGACATCCTCAAGGCCGAAGGCATGCGCGGCATCT
The DNA here is from genome assembly GCA_009835185.1 of Aphanomyces stellatus. Taxonomy (NCBI): domain Eukaryota; phylum Oomycota; class Saprolegniomycetes; order Saprolegniales; family Verrucalvaceae; genus Aphanomyces; species Aphanomyces stellatus. Next base: position 25,942 of record VJMH01005112.1, on the reverse strand, counting down.
ACCGCGGCACGGGCCTGCAGATCATGCGCGATGTGCCCGCGTTTGGGTCGTATTTCTACAGCTACGAAGTCCTCAAATCGACGCTCACCGATGGCCAGCCTGACAACGTACGACAATCCGCTCCTTCCATCTCGTCTCATGCACGGGATAGGAAACGACCATGAACTTGCTCATGGCAGGCGGTCTCGCAGGCAGTATTTCGTGGGTGTGTACGCAACCGATCGACGTCGTCAAGACCCTCGTCCAGAGCCAGCCCGCGCATGGTCGCCTCTCCACGTTGGACCTCATGCGCCATCATTACAAGCTGGAGGGACCACGTTTCCTCCTCAAAGGCTTTGGCGCAACGGTCCTTCGCGCGTTCCCAGTCAGCGCCGTGACGTTTTTGGTCTACGAGCGCACGATGCAGTACATGAACCAAGCCGAGTACGACGTCCTCTTGCAGTAAAACGACGAACGCTGTGTATATAATGTTGATAATCAATAACGAGTAAATGGGTTTTACGAGGATATTTATCGACCCACGACAGGCCCTCATTCGAATCTGAAGCGTGTTGTGCGAGTGGAACAATAATTTCCAAGTTGGGTTTGCCCTTCATGTAACAAGTTGCCATCCAACTTGGTGGATTAATTCCATCGAGTCGAAATCATCATCACCGATCCCCAAGAAAGGTACCCTCGGGATTGAGGACTCGAATCATAATCAAGGAAACATCCTCCATGCCCCACGACATTGCGTCGACATCACATTCACAGTCAAAACGAATTACGAACTTGTTAATAATGCCTGGTTGGTACTCATTTATTGATTTCAATCCTACGTGCAATCCTTTTAAACCAAAGTCGTTTTAGCTTGTGTGAGTAAAATCGTACAAAACGCGAAAAACACTCCCGAGTTCAAACACACCATGCAACGATCGCCCAGGTCCTGCAATTTGCAATTTGCCTCACAACTCCAATAGTCATGCCATATTCTATCTATATATATCAGTATACACGAGGCTCGAGGCCACTCATTCGACTAGGCCAGTGCCGGGTAATCCGTGTAGCCCTTGGCGCCACCAGTGTAAAAGGTTGCTTGGTCCGGCGCGTTGAGCTCGGTGCCCTTGGCGAATCGCGCTGGCAAGTCCGGATTGGCCAAGAAGGCTGTGCCAAAGGACACAGCATCCACTTGACCCGATGAAATGGCTTTGTTGGCTTCGTCCTTGGTGTAGCCCATGTTGGCAATCAACGTGTTCTTGAAATGGGTGCGGAAAATCGGCAACACGTCCCCTTTCTGCGCCTGGAAGAAATCGCCGCGCATCGCATGCACGTAAGCGAGCTGGTGGGCTTGGGCAATCTTGGCCACGGCTTCGCTGAGTGCGGCCGGGTTCGAGTCGACCATCGAGTTGTAGCTGTTGAGTGGTGAAAAGCGCACCCCGACGCGGTCGGCGCCGACAGCAGCAACGACGGATGTGAGCACCTCGTGGAGGAATCGGGTGCGGTTTTCCAACGACCCACCGTACCCATCGGTGCGTTTGTTGCTCCCGTCCCGCAAGAACTGGTCGATCAAGTACCCGTTGGCCGCGTGCACTTCGACGCCGTCAAAACCCGCCTTGTCGACTGCGGCTTTGGCGGCGTCGGCAAATAGTTTGACAATGTGCGGAACGTCGGCGGTCTGGATCTCAAGGGGCACCGCGTGCGGCACTTTGCCTTTGGGCGTGTGCACGTCGCCGTCGATCGCATGGGGCGACGGCGCGATCGTGCTGGCGCCGTCGTTGCAATCGGGGTGCGCGGCGCGGCCGGCGTGCCAGATTTGGACAAAGATTTTGCCGCCGGCGGCGTGCACGGCGTCCGTAATCTTTTTCCACGCGTCGAGTTGGTCGGGCGTAAAGATACCTGGCTCTGTCCCAAAGGCCGACGTGAGCGGCGCAATCGACGTGCATTCCGTAATCACGAGCCCCGCCGATGCCCGTTGCACGTAATACTCGGTCATGAGGTCCGTGGGCACGTGGGTCGGCGTCGCGCGGCATCGCGTCAGTGGCGCCATGAAGATCCGGTTAGCCAATGATAGGCTCCCAAGTTTGAGTGGCGTTAAGAGATTGGTGGTGGTGCTGGCAGCAACAGGGGCTGCGTCGGGAGTTGGTGTAGCGGCAGGGTCCGACATGATGGGAACACTCAAGTCTCGAATTCTCAAGTGCTCCGAGCTCATGTGACTCCCTGTGGTGGGTCGGCCGGAAACATCTGTCGTCAAATTAGCCCTAGATCCAATTGGTATATTTGAAACTAGATATACGATGTAGTATGGAGAATAATCCACACTTGTTCAACATGAACAAGGTGACCTTTTGGCATTGCTTTGAGCGAGTTTATGATCGATCGAACGGTCGCGGCAGTTTCGCGCCGTGTCACCGTTGTGAATCGACATCTAGCATTCCCATTGGTTGTAAATGAGCCAATACCGTGACATCACCCAATCGAATCACAGCATGTCGAAGAACCGTCGTTGTGAGCTGCAAAAAAGGCGACCACTCAGAGAGTCGAACCGTTCAGCGACGATAAATTCCGGTGAACAGACTGCCCCCAACAATGAGTTCGTAAATATGGTTTGTTTAAACCATTAATGGATTGATGTCATTCGTACTAACAACGTTAACGTTAAAGTAAAAGACCAATTTAAGGACCGCTTGGCAATTTAAGGACGTCCGGCTAAGCCAATCAGATGACGAAACACCCATTTTTTTACCCAAAACTGAAGTTTCATATGTTTATGCTATACTAAAGGCAAGTCAAAATTTGAGACCTTAAATATGCACCTAAAATTTGGAGCTTCTTCTGACTTTGACGAAGCTTTCCGCATTTAATGATCCCTCAAAATCAATTGAGTCCATCCTCATTCGGTGGATGTGTGTTTCCTCTTCACGAATCAAGTTTCAGAGTTGAGAATCTCCCCCCAGATGATAAGATACGCGAGTTTAGCCGATGCGCCTCGAAAATAGGGACCTTAAATTGGTCGTTAACGTTAACGTTACTTGACTTTTGGTGGCGTTCACCTCAATGTTACTCAGCCTTCCCAACACGATTGTTGAAGGTACGAGTTTTCCATCACGATCATATTGAGGTCGGATGCGACCTCAATATGATACTTTTGGGCTCAGTTCAGTTTATGCGTTTGGGTCAATTGGGGGACAAGGGAGTTGGGAGAAGCAGGTGTGTTCGATGCCTGCAGCGTTTCCCACTGTTGGTTGTGCTTTGTTTTATCTCGATGAGTGTACTGGGCCACATCATCAACGCCTAGCACTTGCGTTATACCATGCCTTGAACCGTTCCTACTTTTATTCTGATTCTGCACAATTTTGGATTTGATCTTGTCGTTCAAGTCGCTGTGGGCTGACGTTGTCAAAGACTGTGAAATTGTGTAATTCTTCACAATTCTCAGAATTTGCATTCCATATTTTCTCGTAAAAAGGTTATGGCGTGGCTTGAGTTTGATTATGAGTCAGTACTGTCCAAAATTACCTCTCGAGGCATGGCGAGACATACATGTGACGCATTTGTGTCATCGGACGATCTAGCTAAACATGCGACAAACGAAGCCAAAGCCACCAACGCCATGCATTGGAGGATCACGTTCGGTTGTCAATCAAGTTGTCGGAATCAGTGGTTTGGATACGCGTGTCAGCAAATGAGATGCGGCACTGTTCGTGATTGTGACGAGTCAACAATTCACGACTGGAGTTAGCGAGGCATAATCACCACATGGGCATAGCTGCCCTTGCTCGTCGATTCGCTTATAATCGCCCAACACACTAGTGATGGGCGACAATATATATCATATAAACATGCTCATTTGATCGTGTGCTCCAAGTGGATCGAACCCCTGGACGAGCAAATGAATCGGTACTATACACTCATTTTCCAAAGTGGATAGAACCGACGTGTGTCAACGCAACATTACTTGTTCGTGGCGCGGAGGTCGTAGATTCAATATGGGTGCAAGGCAACGATCACCCTGCGTACGTCGGCAGGTGAAGGCGTTTTTAATGTGCAGGCTGACACACGGGCTTGAGCCACGGCTCAGAACATGGTTTGATTTCTATTCTACCGATTAAATACACCTAACGGCGACGACTTCTTGGTCCTGGTCGTCAATTCAAAAGAAATGACAGCGACATTTTGGACTTGCAATCGTCTGTGGGTGGTTTTTGCTCGCGGCGGAGTCGACGGCGGCGCTCCCGTTCGTACGCAGATCGCTTGGCTCGGTTGTGCTGATGGTACTGCTTCACACGCGCCAGCACGTGCTGCTTGTTGCGCAAGTACCAAATTCTGTACTGCTCCTTGTTATGGCTAGCCTTGGGTTTTTCGTGGTCGGAAAGCATGGCAGTGCTCGGCTCGTTGAAAAATCAAAAATGGGCAAATCGATTCATCGTGTGTGATGTCGCACCTGGGTTCCTAGCCCAACCAACATTCGCAACGTTACTGTATGTGATGTCAGCAACTGGAGGTCGTGACACGACAGATGAACGTGGCAACCGAGGTACCTTCGACGATTCTTATTTCTAATCTGCCACAATGTGATAAAGCGCGAAGTCGTCGGGCACAAATGTGCTCGTAAACAGTGCTTAAAATGTAGAAACAACGAACACGCACTCATTTTCTCAATAGTACACGGGATTTTCGACTTGCCATCAATCAATTTCGGCTACAAATTGATACCAGGTAAGCAAGTCCATGGTTTGGCATTTGTGTTCAGACCATAATTATTTCTTCGAGATCAGAGTTTCTGGAAATGGTTACTGGAAATATCGGAGCACAAATCGACCTTATATGCCCAAGCAATACTCAAGAGGGGGTAATGTTGAATTGACATGGCGGTAAAGAGGGGTTGGGTATGTGCTGTGTTTCGTCAACCCATCACACGAGGGGGAGTGTATGGGGAATGTGGTCAAGCCAAGCTGTATTTGTTGACATCTACATTTTCACCTCGAATCCATGTGATATCTCACCACAATGCGCAACCGTCAGTATTCTGCGCCTTGAAATTACATCGAAGCACCACTACTGTTTTTTTATTCTAATCACCCAGTATTGGTTGTGGTGCTTCGACATAATTTCAATAGGGTGTCGATTTTTCTGTGGTGAGATTCACCCACAACTCGATTACTGGTTTACTTCCACCGCCAGCAATGGAGGGGTGTGTTTAATTCGCGATCGCACCGGAAATTATTGAAGCCCTGAGCGCCAAAATATCTCCGAATGCCCTTCTTCCAGAAGAAATGAAGTCTCATTTGATTTTCTTCATACAATGCATATTATTTCTCAGGTCAGCCACTCACGACACTCTCCCCCAGGACCCAGTTTGTTCTCAGGGTTTGCTTCAAAAACGTTATGTTTGTGTATGAGCCCCATATTCAAACGTTTACAATCAAATGTAGAACAAACTCAAATGAATACACAAGGCTGGAGATTTGAGATGCATCTAAAAGAAGCACACCGAGTACTTCAAAAGAAAGCCGCACCGGGATGTATTCTTTTTAGGACAGTGCACCAGCTTTGAAGATTTCCTCATTTTATAATTTTGTCTGTTGTACTCTGAAGTAATTGGGGGAAATAATTTTTCGGAGCTATTTATAATTTCCAGTTAGCTTTCGAAAATACATCGAATAATTTGATTGGATGGGTGTGCTTCTTGACCATTTCAATATTTCGAACTGCGAATGGAACGCGGTTAAGAGCCTTTCTGCTTGCATGATACTCCGGAGTACTTCTATGATTGGCGACAAATTACGAGAAGAAATTAAACTGTCAAAATTACTCAATAATAGGTGTGAAAATTACGACAAAAAGATACGATGGTAGAAATAAAAAGAATTAAACTCACTCGTCTGTTCAAAGATGAATTTTAATTCATTCTAGAGACCCCAAAACGCACTCGTCTGTGTGATTTTTTTAAATTCACACAAACGAGTGCGTTTTGGGGACCCGCGGAAACTTATTCCCTGGACCTCAGTCAATCGACTGGCACCAAGATTGGATGTTGTTGATCTGAGTTACACAAATCGTTTCGCTGCTTGTGATGCGACGATGCGCAAGAGTTTTTATCACACAAAACGAGAAATCATTTTGTTTGAATGTTTGAATAAACTCTTATGAAATTCAATCCCTGATATATTTTATTCTGTAGCCAATATTGATGTTGGCTCACACCATAAAAAATGAAAAAGAATAAAACATGTACCCGAAATGGAGAAACATTGTCCACTCTGAACATGGTTGGCTTGCAATCAACACGCAACTGTTGGTGATATAGCGTTGGATATCAGCGCGTCAGTCGCATCACCGTGCGACTGATCCTGAAACCACTCATTCAGTGCTTCAAAACACAAAATAACTCACACTACGAAAATGCTAACCACTGAGCGTGAAAAACAAAACGAAATACATTGTATATATTTGTATTACTCCTACGTAGTAATATAAATATATTAAATTCATACATATATCAGGTATTATTTTAAATACCTGATATGTGTATGAATTTAATTTAATTGTATTAGTAATCAGGTATTAAAATACCTGATTACTAATTGTTTAAAAAAATAACAATAATCAAAATTAATACTAATTAATTATATCATTATACTGCAAACAACGCAAACATTGACTGGTGAGTTATTTTATGTGTTATGGTATTCATCAAATAATACATTTCATCCATAAATTGGAGGCACGCACCCCAAAGTCAGCTCCCGAAGCCTTGGACCCTTTGTCTGGCGCACGCACGACAACCTCACCACGACAATTGCAGTTCTCCAGTTGGGCCCAGCTTGTTGTAATCGTTTGAGTCTTTTCCTGTCAAATTGTTTTCGTTGGGCATACGCTGGCATCAATCCACCACATCTTCAGCTTTGCCAACAAACCAATGAAACACACCACATCAACTACATTACGTGGACTTGTCACTTCTACTACTACAGACTAACTACGACGACATCGGACTGAGTTATGCGTTGAGCAAAAACGCCAAACTGCCTTTGGTTGGTTCGGGGCATCGCACGACTGCCTCACTTGTCCCAAAACCCTCAAGGGCGCCATACGGCGTGGGGGAGTCGTTCAAATTCAAGACAAATTGCAGTGCCATGGCGGCGGCGGCAGGGGGGCTTACCACTGCTGACGACGTCCGCGAATAGCGTTCGCGCTTGCGTTGGTTGATCTTTTCCTTGTTGCGTTCGCGGTAGTCCTTGACCCACTTGGCTTCCTTTTCCGGGTTTTTCTTGCGATACTCTTTAAGCCGCGCCAATACCTTTTCCCGGTTTTGTTTGTACCAGACTTTGTTGTAGACTTTCATGCGAGCAAGTTCCTTTTCGCGGTTCTGTTCGCGATACGCTTGGACTTTTTCGCGGTTTCGGCGCTGGTATTCCTTGCTCTGTTGGATGCGCTTTTCGCGGTTGCGTTCGTAGTATTCTTTGCAGTAGGTCGACTTTTTCTTGGGGGCGTTCGTGTCGTCGTTGTCGGCGGTGTGGCTACTGCCGCTGGGCGATGCGGGGCTGATTGCCGCGCCGTGAGAATGAAGCGTGTCAGCCATCGAGCAAATTGTCAAGTTCAAGCATTTGCAGCTTGTCTTGGCACTCCTGTCGATACCATGTGGGCACTGGCATCTGGTCAGTGACTCTGGTCGGCATCCAAAAACCAAACTTCGAAGAGATAATTCACCAGCTGCATTTGCAATAAATTGATTCAAACGTGGGACTTTACAAGAAACAAGAGTTCAAATTAGAGTCCCCGAATAGACCCACACCTGGGCCATGGATATGGAGTTGCTCCTTGACATCCCCAAGGATGCCACGGAGGCATCGATAATATGCATACCCACGGCAAAACAAAGACTTGTAGGCATTGCCGGCAACGGAGTATTAAAAAAAGGAGTGGCGACGTTAAGACTTGCAAAACAACCAGTTGTGAGAAAGAGGCTACTTGGATTACGACAGATATGTGTGTGTTAATGTCGAGTAATGTAATATTTGGGATAATTTGCCGATTGTTTCGTGAGTGACAACTGGCATAGAAGGGGAAAACAGACCAAATGATAGAAGGCGGCCGGCCAACGTGTGCTTGGCCGACTGCGACTGCCAAAAAGGGTTTAATGAACCCAAACTAAAAGATCCCACAAAATGAAAGTTGGAATCGTTTTCAAGCCTGAGATTTCGGCTGAAAAAAACTGGGGTTTCCCTGGCCAACGACACATTTCGCCACTCAACCCACTCGGCCAACCACCCTGGCTGGCCATTTGGGTTGAAGTTCAAATTATCGGATTGCCGACAACAGAATGCCCACGTGTTTGGTTCCTTCTGTCACAGGGTGTTTACCGTCATACTATGACGACGGAACGGATAGAGAATGCATCGCCGTCGTTCAGAAATCTAGATATGTGCCTACTTGCCAGCAACTTGGTCGTCATGGAGACACCTAATTTCAATCGCTTGCGTGCACGGCAGCTCCAACAACATCCAGTCATCCGACAGGCGCCCTGTGATCCCTCTTGGGTGAACAGGTGCACGGCCAGGAGATTTTCAACTTCGGCTGTAATCGAAGTTGACGAAACCGGACAAGTTATCCGTAAAATACAACACACCAATCTGAGTCCTATTGAAATATAGACAACGTAAGCGTCCCTGAAACGGGTCGCGGTGGGAGTATGCGCAAAAACCAAACAACCAACACAACTCCAAGAGTGAATCATTTGGTATTGTCATGCAAATTGATCTTGATGGAATGAAAATTATATCCAGGTTAGGGTATTTCATCAAGCCCTTTAGAACGAAGTACATCGATTTCAAAACCTCCGAGCTCATCTAGCTTTTGTTGTCTTGTTTATAAACAAGATTATCCTACGTTGTCCAACGTAGTTCTGATCAAAATATACCCAACAAGTCGGCATGGATTGTCAGCGTATGAGGCAGTTTGTATAGAAATGATTTGCTACCAAACATCAAATCGGTCGAGCCGTTCGAAAAAGCGATGAACCAACAGATAAAACTCCAACAGATACTCTACATTACTCGAATGATCTTGACTTCTCAATGGAATACGAGCCAAGGACAACACGCCGGCACATCCATCCTCGTCTTGTGTCTGTGCGATGAAGTTCTTTTCAATTGAGATTCCATTTACTGTAGGCACAGCGAGTGTGACGATGGAGATTTTATGGAATGCAATAAAATCATTTTGAAGCTCTGGCCGTGTTGTCACGCGACTGTTATCAGAAAGGCGGGCTATTTTGAACCAGAAAGGACGCCCACGTGCGTCAACTTAGCGAGTGTTGCGATGGAGTGGTAGTTGAAAGTTGAAATAAACTGCCGCCACAAATGGCAATCTTGTCGCCCAGCTTTGCCGCCCCCTTTCCTCTTGGGATTGTACAACGAGGATTTTATGTGTTGTGTCACAATATTAATGCTGAGGAAGCTCGCTTGTCTTGAATTTGACGCCGAAGTTCATTATTCCAGGTTGTTTTCATTTGTTTTTGGGGGGTCGTCAAAGCGGAAGCCACCAAATAGCCGCGTTTGGAGAGGCAAGTTGAAGTACACCCATGGACCAGAAACGATTGCAAGGGTGTCTGGTGATAATGGAGGTTCCAAACGGAGTCGCCAACTAAGACCAGTTGGGAATCACCTTGTATACATTGAATACCCCCAACACATGGAAACGGTATACCTGGTCGGTGCCTGTGTAGTGACCGCTGCAAGGTGGAGATTGTGTGACGTGTACAATCGACCCTTTAGTTGCTGCCCTCATGCAATGACGCCCCTTTTGTATAGATGAGGGCATCCTCGTGTCTTGCGTGTTTTGATATCTTGTTCCCCCCTCGCCATGACACGCTGCCTTGAATGAAATCGTCCTCGCGATCGAACAAGCATGTTGGGTGCCGGTTGAGAATTGCAATGGATAACGTCCAAACGATTTTGAGATTTGGATGGGCTTTACATTGCATGTAACCAAGTCGCTGCGGAAGAAGATATGCATGCCTCGGCGAGGACATATGCAATGGACACTGCGATTCGGACGTTCATTTATATGAGCCAAAAACACGTCAAGATCGCTTTGCATCCACGGGGTCGTTTCGACATGGGTTGGGCTCTCAACGGAGGCGACGGGCTCGTTCGCGGGCAATATCTTGGAGTTTATTGACCCAGCTTCTACTGATTCAAACGAACCTACATACATCCTTGTCGGTCACAGGTTGTTTTGAGGCCGACCTGGTTGCTGCATTGGTCTAGTTGGTCGCTAGTAGTCTTTGATAAGGATGATATCTTGATGTCGACACAGGCTGAAGGACGTTTCAATGAATGCATTGTTGGGGTTTCACACTGCTATCGTTTTCATGTATGGAACGAACGGTCGGCATCTAAAATTCTCCGTTCGTTGCCACTCACCTACGTCCTGTCTATCGGTTAGGAACTGCATTTTGCATCATCCATCCGATTGAAGTCCATGAACTCAGTAGAGTGCTCGAGTCGCCGGCAAAGACGAACGGCTTGAGCTCGGCATGCCCGCGCGCGCGTAGACGTTCTCAACGATCTTGCCATCACTGGAAACATTCAAGACTTGCTACTAGCTGCAAGTGCACCATCCGCACCTATAAATACGTGTTGCTCGTTAAGCCAGATCGTATCGTCTCCACTCGATCGATGCAGGATGTGCAAAGTCGGAAGATGAATCCACGGCGCTGTCGCGGAGATGTTGTTGCTCGATCGTGCAGACGTTTTCCTTTCTCGACATTTAGCACAGTCCTATCACACGATAAATCAAATGGCGGATACAAATATGGTCCACGCAATGAACCAACACCATTCGCATCTCGTCCGCATAATCAAACTGTCAAATGCAAACGAAAAGCTACCCAACGTGGTGTCGAGGACAGCCGCGCACAAGAGCTGCTACAATCAAAAACCTGCAACACGTGCCAAGGGGCCTTGAAGGCGCTTTGCCGTCTCACCGATGCTATGGGCGGCGGCGGCGTTTCGACGCTGACGAGTCGTTTCGACAAGGGTCTTTGCCATGCTGCCGGTTGGGTCCACCGCCTTCGCCTTGGCACACGTTGTGCCAGATCGTACAAAAGGCATGAGTTTGTGTGCTTCAAAAGTTGGTCGCGCGGAGCACGCTTTGTCGCTGCCAGTTGCGGAAAGATGTAGCGAGTTGTCCAAGTGCCTGGACGGTCACGGGAATGACGCAACGATCCTCAGTCGATGACACGACTCTGTCACACGCGCGACGGCAATGCAACATCACATGCGGCCACACAACGAAGTCACCGTTGGCACAGAGGGAGTCGATTTTTCAAACGCAACAAGGCCAGGCCACGGTTGACTATAAAGATTATTCGTCCTGTTGCAGGCAGCGCTGGGATGATGTCCACCTCCAGAACAAGTGGAGTGGTCATTGAAATGTCGCGGGAACTCGAACCTTTGTTATGTCATTCACACAACGTCAAGCGAGGGTACCAAAATTTGGAGAGACGCAAGTTAATCGTAACCAAGGACATTGGGCATATGACGGACAAAACGTTGCAATTCTAGTTTTCGTTTGATTATTTTCATGTATGTTTGCTGTGCACATTCGGATCGTTCGTTTGTGATTGGTGTGAAGCGGGTCAATGTTTTGGCCGTAATTGACTGTAAATGTGGAGACGATGCATTGCGTTTGACATATGTGAACTGCAGACGCATAAACCACCCAATCGCCGCCGGGTTTTGTGTTTCGTTGAATCTGCAATTGTTGACTTGCGATTGCGACGCCACAACCGGGCGACGTGAATCAACAATTGCTGTCCACTGCCGTCACTTGTTCAAATGACTTCCCATTGACGAAAGCTCGTCATGTGTTTGATATTGCACAAAAACGACCAAAAAGTGGCAACTGCTGATAAATATGCCATGGCAGTCTGACTTCACCAGCGAGAGGGCCGCACAGAACTTCTACTACTCTGGAGTAGAAGAATAATTTAATCGCTGAAGTTCAAATAAAACCTGGAGGGGGACAACATGTTCAATGGCTAAGGATATATCATGTGAGGAGAACGAGATTGGATACTAATTTCCGAGGAAAACACTATGCAGTGTGGGATCATGAATATAAAATCACGATTGCTCACCACCTTCCAGGTACGGCAACATTCTCTGAATCAACTTGGAACAACAATATACCGGTACTCAGGAGTATTGTGTCGGGGTGTGAATTCCAAATGTTGACTTGCGATCACTGTCAACAATTGATGTCGGCGCTCAAAGGCTGTTGACGGCCACCCCATTGCATATCGCACAAGCGCCATTGCCACGTCAGTTGACTTTCAAAGTCAGGTGAAAAGCCCACAACAGTCTCTTGTTCAAGCGACTCCCCGTGAAGAAATAGCCCCACGTGTTTTGGTTTCAAATGGCAAGCGTCCACATCGTGGCAGGGGCAAAATCAATCAACCCCATGCAAAGATAGTGCATGAGATGTTCTTTCGATTGATGCTGAAAGAAATAATTGCTCAATATTTCGGAAGCACCGAGGAATTAATTCGAGGGTTGTTGGTTGAGGGCGAGCTCAATGCAGAGTGATGGTCACATTCTCGACACCGCGCGAGGTTCTGCAATTGTTGACTGCAAAGGCAGACTTCACTGCACTTGCTGACCGTGTCAACAATTGCCAACAATTGCGCCGTGGGGTGACCGGATACAGAGACATCTTATCCTTGAAAATGCATAATAATGTATTGATAATTGAACAACAATGGTTATACTATACAAAATTCAACATCAAAGGGCATATATTTTGTACATACTTTGTGCATTCGTGTCGCATGACCTCTGGGCTTTTCAAGTCAAAATTTCCCCAGCTGCTTCGACTTTGGCTCTGGAACTTGATCGAATGTATGAGCTATTGAAATCATTATCACTTCGCACTTCTCGCGCCGTCGAGAGGCTGTATCCTTCCCTTACATACGTATGTGCACTGGACTGAAACGCCAGAACCGCTTTTGTTGCTTGCCTTTGGGGCACTTTCTGGATCTGGCTTCGTCTTTGCGTGAACTTGTGTCAAAAAGACTCCCCAAAAATCATCATCCTTCGTAATATTCCTACTCCGGAGTAGGTAGTAATCTATTTCTAAATAATTCCGATATTTGAATATTATCTCGTGATCTATGTACAAGCACAATGACCAATTACCACTAATGTGCGCTTTCCCCTGTCGGCTCTCACCACCCCAGCGCTACCTCCATCCTTGGGCCCTTCACAAATGAACCGAATTATGGAACCGAGTCGAGGAATTATATATTTGCTAAGTCTTGAACGAGGGTTAATCAGCGACAAAAAAGGTGATGAACTTCCTTCCCACCACAAGTTCCGAGCGCAGTAAAGGTCTCATGTGATATTCTTCAACACATCTCCCCGAGGACGTTCCACGACGCAATTGTTTTGCCATTGAACCCGTCAACAATTGCACCCTTTGCAACAATTGCATGTGTCAACAATTAGTATCTACTACCACCCCATCCAATATATACAATTGTCAAGGTCAAACTGGGCCCTACTAAATTCTCATCTAGTATAGTACGGTGGGGAAATCTCGATGGAAAACAGCCACGAGTCGCTCTCACTTTTCAATTTGCTCGCCTCGACCCCCGCCATGGCCTCCACCACCTACGACGTCACATCATGCGACAGCCCACGTTCAACGACCAGCTCATCTTCGAGTCAATCCAATAGTCGCTCGCACTACCGCCATGCCTACTACGCCAAAAACAAGGCCCGGGCGCTGGCCCAGGTGAAGGCATACTACGAAACCCACAAGACCCAAATCGCCCAAAAGCAAAAAGAATACAATCAAGCAAACCGCGTCCGCAAGGCGGCAACGAACCGCGCCTACAAGGAGCGCAACAAGGAGCGGATCCTGGCGCAGCGCAAGGGCTATTACGCCAAACGGCGGGAAGCCATTGTTGCCCAAGCCAAAGATTACTACCAACGCAACAAAGCCCGTGTGCAAGCCCAGTACAAGAAGAAGCGATCGATGGCGGACGTGGGATTGGACGAGTGCGTGCGACCGACGACTGCGCCAGCGATGAAAATGACTCTGGCGTTTCTCCTCAACTAGAGCTTCTTCGAAGGCGGTATTATTTTATTCACAAAAGTGTTTTGTGTCATCTCGTGCATTGTTGATGTTCATTGGGGTATGCATGCCGACAATACGGTCGTCCTCGTTGAGTTTGGTAATCCAGGGTGATTTAGTAAAACGTGCCGTTGAAAAGAGTGGGGACACTCACAAGTAGCGTTTTAATTCTTCTGCGTTGCTAAAATGAAAGCTCATCTGTGATGCATTACGTGGAGATTGAATGCGTCAAGGGCCCCGAGCCATTAAATATTGGGTCATTAAATGTACCTTCTACATGGCCGCTGACACTCACCTTTTGCGCCCCAACTTTGAATATCGCCCACTGGGTAGGACTATACCATCAACATCAGCGCTGATGTGCTCCACAATCGAATGATGACGATTACAAAAATTGCTCGAGAATACATTGTTCTGTGTAGCGCCCAAACTTTGCAAGATCAGATGTTACAGCGATCAAATACGTCCAATCGAATGCGAGACAGGCTACCATGATGGCAAAGGTTGAACCAAATCATTCATTCGAATTCTGTCACACATATTGGGGTGGGGGCATTCCCGCTTTCCATCAATATCTTGCCAGAGAAAGTGGCCACTGGGGGTGCATCCTCTGTATTATAAAGCCGTCTGGTCACGTAACATGTACTGGACAACAAAAATGCTTGATATTTTTAACGTCCAATTCTTTGGCAGGATTTTCAACTCGAATTTAGATCTCAACATCGAATAAGACTCTCGGAGTATCCAACATCAAGCACTTTGACGTTGGAATTTGTGTGTCGTGTTCGTTTGGAAGCCCAGCTAGTGTCCTTTTTTCTCATATTCAAACACGCGTACAACCCATAATTATTCTTTTTATGGGGGTTGGAGATTGAGATTTGCTTGATTCAAAATCCAGCAAATCTCACTGTCTGCAGGTGCTTATGATTGCTCGCGCAGACTTGTATTTGAGCTGTGGCATTTACGTCACCATGTCGACCCCAGGAGAAACTTGTCAGTAAATCCAAGTTGGCATTCATAAATTGATGTCCGCACTTATTTTGTGTGGCATGGATTGGCAGTTGGCAAATGTATACTTCGTCGTACTCTTATTCCCAAATATTTTGCCAAACTTCTAAATTTGGCAAAAATAAAATATTCTTCTAGTTATTTTCTGTCAAGAACTTGACAAGAAGAATATTTGGTTAAAATGCATGAAAAATAGTGGAGGGACCAATCCGAGCCAAGAAAATTATGTGGACAACATTTCTTGTGATATTACTTCAAGTTGAAGGTATTTTGAGAAAAATGTAACCAGTACCGTAAAGTACACAATAACTCACCAGACTTTTTTGCACCATTTTTTAATTTGTTGCTGGCTGGTGAGTATTTTTTATACTTTTCCAGATAAAATTATGTATTTTTATTCGTATTCCTAATGATAAACATTATATTTAATATTTGTATTCATATGTTAATTTATTTACAATGGTCATGGTGAGAGTGATTCTGTGCTTGAGTGGTACAGTTGGTGAGTTATTGTGTGAGTAGTTTTGTGCGGTGAGTTATTGTGTGCGAGGAAGTAGTTGTATTTTGTAAAATATAATCACAAGTTTATTTTTGGCGCGAATTAGACACAATTTGTTTGGAGCACAGGCAAAATCAAGGGAAATCCACGTTCGCCCCTGAGAGTCCTCCCTCGCAGTGGTTTGATCATCGTGGAATAAATTTTAAAAGGGATAACCTCGCGAGTGGCCTGGATTCGAACAAACTTGTTCCAAATGATTCAGGACCCGTTTCAAACAGGGTTGACCACGAATGGACAATCTTCATTGGCTCGTGAACTCCACGTCATTTTTTGCTGCGTCCCAAATAGTTTCAATTTTTTTAGTGTTTCGTGTTTTTGTCTAAAACAATAAACCAGCACAGCAGCAGAGTGTCTGGACATGATATTGATTGAACAAACAACAGGACGTACAAAAGTAATACTAGTAGTATTGAGCATTCGAAGCCAAAGAGCGAAAATACGACGACAGCGACTGCAGCAAATGTGTGTCAATCAAATTAGATGTTGTTTCAAACCACACCCTTCGTTTTAAACGCTGAAACGGTCAATCCAATTGGTCGGTCAGCATTCCAAAATGAACCCATAAATAAAATCCATCGCCCAATCATCGAACAGCCCATGCATATATTTCCCCCCAATCGTCCATTTTCGGCATTCGTCCACACGATTGGCTGAAAATAGTACAATTGATGGCCAATCAAGCGCTTGGGACACGGTGTTCTATTTCGAAGGGTCCCCAAAAGGGTCCCTGGATCTTCTTTGTGCTGCACAAGTCGTTGTCGTCCCACAGAGATGTGCTGGCGTTACAAGGCTGTGTTGTGTCTGAGAGGTCAAAAGCATCGCGGTGGCGCCTGAGGGCGACAGCATATTTTGCTGCGACAACTAAAGGTGCGTGTGATGTTTCTCTAGGGAGAATCGCCGCCACGTTTGCTTTGGATTGCAGTTAATTTGCAGGGTGTTATCCTGAAAGTAGATACTACTTATTTTATTAAATCAAGTTGAAACAGCCCAATCCCCGTGATTGGTTGATGCTGCAACTGCAATAAGAATTCAAGGGCCGTCACCAATTGTGTTGTTTGAGACGTGATGTCAAGAAAAATCTCCCTTTTCCCATGCCAATAATTGCAGCAACGATACCCCTTGAGTGTTACTCCCTCCGTTTCAAAAAGGATGCCCGAATTAGAAATTTGGTGTACACCTCCGTGAATAAAAATACATATCACTGTGATACTGAATATGTATGATATCGATTTAAACAGGTTTCGATATTCTCTCCGCCGTCGACTTTGGAGGGCAGGCTGGCATAGATGGTCACAAGAAGGGGCTCGAGTCAAGTCTTGGCGCAATTTGAGATGGTATTTTTTTATTGCTCGACGAAGTGTGGAGAAATACATCGCATAACGGATGGAGGAAAATGGTAGGAACCCCTTAGGGTAACCCAGCCCACACGGGATTAATAATGGTGCGCCAAGATTAAACATACAATCTGAATCCGGATATTGGCGAAAACATGCATTCAAGTATAGATTTTAGCGAATACATTCATTCCTGTCCGGAAATTCAACAAAAAGGGTGTCACAAGTTTAAACATTCATTCATATTTCAAACCGATGAATCAAGTTAAAACACTCATTCACAGAACCACGGGTCAAAATGGGAAGTCTCAACCGTGCCATTTGAACTCATATATGCTCAACTTCATGTAACATAAGAACATTTCGTACTGGTAGGAACCCCCTGGGGTTACATGTAACATAAGAACATTTATTACTGGTTGGAACCCCCTGGGGTTACCCAGCCCACAAGGCGTTGATTGCAGTGCAAAATTTCCGGACAATCCGGTTACGTGACAGTCCACCAATCATATTGCACCCTGACTTTACATTCATTCACTGGTAATATCTAGCTGATACATTTATTCGGGTATTACGGTCTTACCTTCACTGACACTGTGAATGTCAGTCAACAACCAGCGGTCTCGCGCCGAGTGATCTCCACCGATGCGACGCTATGTGTACTCCAAATTAGCGACGCCATAGCCACTGATGTTTCGTGGGACGCAAAACATATATTGCCTAAATAATGAACCAATCAAATTGCTTTGGGTAACAAGTGAGCACACATGATATGTTATTGGCCAAATACTCCATACTTGACCAATTAAAATCGACTATGTTGTGCGTCGAAGCCTACATATGATATATTCAACCCATGATTTGAGGTTGGACGATCCTCGAAAAATAATATTCCAGAGCGAGAGGCACTGGGACTTTGTGATGCTTCTCGCTCTGGGTCTTGCTGCGAGTGTGAGAGAGAACACGGGAAAGACCATGGTTATGACAGGTCGATTCGCTTTGGTATTTCAGCCAATGAGATGCCAATGGCTGATCGCCAATCAAAATATCTTGGCAAGAGTGGTTGTTGGCCGATCCTGAGAAATACCCCTAAAATTAGATCTTCGGGATATAAAACAGACGACGAACGTTGACAAAAACATGTTGAAGTAAACGCAATTTCGAAAAATATACAAGCCAAACAGAAATACAACTGGAATACTCTGGTCGCACGTTCTCTATAAACCCTGTGTGCACTCTCTGTTGCTACATTTTACCTCAAACTACATATTGACTTGATTTCGGCCCCCATGTTTGTGATATAATCAATCTTTCACGAATTGGATGGCATAAATACCTCCTGAATTATTATTGCCTTTTGTCAAATATCGCGTTTGATTAGGCCAATCTATATATTCCTCGAAAATGGGTATTATTTGTGGATTTGAAGGTTTCGGATCTGGCATTTTGTGGAACTTTGGGCCAAAGGTGCGAGAAATCGCCGGAAAAACTTGTGTTTCAAACACCAGTCCTTTCTTGTGATTTCGCCGAAAGATTCTGAACATGTTTCAAACAGTGGACGTTTCGTTTCGAACCGTTTTTTTGGTTTCAAACCGTTTCCTTCGGTTTCGTCCCGTTTCAATGTCCCGAGCGATGTGTCCTTGCGATTTAAAACAAACAGCTCTACGGCGTCGTCGTGCGTTGACATGCACAGAGGGCGACAAGCGACTTTCGCCACTCACGCTGCCATACGTACTCGGCGTAAATCCCGAACGTCCGTCCGTCTGTTGTATCCTGCGAGGCCAAGTGTTCTCCGATACCAGACGCTAGTGCTCGAAATAACTCGTTCGAAACGCTTCGAGGCGAAACGAGCATGTCTGAAACGTCCCAGATTGTATTCTTCATTCCATTGGCTGGTCAGATGAACCTCCCTTGATAAACTCGACGGCCAACCAACCGCCCATGGCGCGCATATCCTCCTACTCCAAATTCTCTTAAGCTCATCTGTCCTTGGCCCAAATTTGGTCATCTAAGAGGCGTCGTCCCACCAAGAGATGACCGTTTCCGCCGCCCAAACCAGCCCAGCCGTAGACGTTTTGCAACAGTCGAAACGACAGCAACACGACGCCCGGACACTTAACGATCGATGGCGACGTGTCTGCGTGGACGTTGTGGACACACTAGGCTAATTCATATTTGGACGCCAAGGTGAGCTGTGAGTGTGATTTGGTGGTGGTGGCCCCCAGCGAGCCCAGGGCGTAACTTCGATTTTTTCAATTCTTCTTCGGGCCGCCCATTCATGCGCACTTTTCACGGTGAAAGAATTGGTTTTTAATAATGCCGGACGACCACTTGGTGTTTGTATGGATTGGAATATCGTCGAAGGAATGGGTTAAATTGGGACAGCCAATCACCGAGCGCGAATCTGACACCAACGAGTCAAACGGATTTCAAACATGGTTATTGTCTTTCCCAAATGCGTTAAATAATGTTGTTGTGATTGGAGCCATATCTTGGCGCACACGACGACAGTCTCTCCCGCCATCATCGTTCGCCCATGTGAATGTCCAGCACGTTCGGCAGACGAAGACGCACCACCCGATTTCACATCCCACCTTTAATCTGAGATACACATGTCATTTCGCAGGCTCAGCACCCTACCAGCGCCAGGAAACGCCACACAATAGCCCCCAACGTACTACGTAACATTAGTACTGTGCAGTATTCCGCCTCCCGCGCGCGCGAGGAGGGCAGCTTCGGGTGCCTCGTCGTCTGTAGGTGCGTGCCCCTTGACGAAAAACGTGTGATCTGAGAAAAAAACCGATACGTTTAAACATGTCTCCTAAAGTGCGACTTCAAGACTATACAAAGTGTGAGTCAAGTGGAAATTCTGGATACACCATCTGATTGGGTGATGTTTCGCCGGCGAAGTTGAGACTGCGACCATTTCCGAATTTCCGAGCGCCGCTTCACACCCATGACCAACAACAACAGCTCGTTGCCCTTTGGCCTGCACTTGAACCCACACCACTGCCACGACGGTAGCTCCATGCACAGCTCTAACTCTGACGGCGCCGACGACGACGGCGATCGCCCAAGTTATTACGAGCGCAACCGCGATCAAGTCCGAGAGAACCAACGGCTTTACCGCGAAAGCAACCGCGAAAAGATCCGTGCGATTCACAAGGCGTACTATTTGAAGAACCGCGCCAAGATCACCGCGTACAAGCGCGAACGATGGCATCAAAAGAAGGCCAATAAAGGCGAGACGACCGACGCGTGGCCAACCGACCAACAGACCACCACCACTCAGCGGTCCACGGCCTGCACCAAAATGCGTGTCGAGTTGATCTTGAACCCTGCGCCGATGGAGCACATGTACTACGCTGCCCACCATCCATTCCACCACCACGGGC
This sequence comes from Aphanomyces stellatus, assembly GCA_009835185.1. NCBI lineage: Eukaryota > Oomycota > Saprolegniomycetes > Saprolegniales > Verrucalvaceae > Aphanomyces > Aphanomyces stellatus. The sequence continues at coordinate 5,525 of VJMH01005112.1, read as the reverse complement.
ATGTGGCGTTGAAGAGACGTCCCTCGACGGTGCCTGCGACCCTCTTTATGCTGTGAAATATGTTGAATCCATGTTGTTTGTATTTTATACTCGTATGGGTGTTGCTGTCGAAACAAGCCCGACGACACGATTCAGAATCCCGGGAACGGACACGAAATTCAGAGACATCGAGGCACGGCGACGGATGAGGCACGTACGCAGATTGGTCTGTTGGTAGTCGTTGCGCTGGGGTTGGCACGCAGCGCCTTTGTGATAAAACACGCTGCTTGCGACGTTGATGGCGCCGGCGTTGTCACACGTCGAGGGCTGCGCCAGATCGAAAATCGGCGATTGTCTCACCCCGACACTGACCTCCGGACGACAAAACGCCTGTTCTGGACGCCGAGTAAACAAACGTCGACAGACAAACGGCGAGTGTCGACGACCGCGAAGAGACTCTTCTCGGAAATGAGTTTACCATGAAGTTTAGGACACATGTGAAGGAGTTTGGGGACACCAATTTCGACCCAACTTTCGAATTTGAACTCGACTTGGCAGACATGTCTCATGGATACTCCTGCGTGCAAGGCCGCCTGTCGACCGATTGTTGAACCTGCAATTCGGACTCCAAGTCGGGCAAGTGGCAACATTTGTGCAAGCGACTGCCAATGTCAGCTCAAGGCAGGTGTCGAAGCAACTTGTTCACAGAAGAGTCGATATTGCGACGGGGAAGGACACGGCCAGGTGCTGGTTAAGCCAGTGACGTCGGTGGGCTTCACTAGGAGGCGGGCTGACTTTTCACTGTGGAGGCCATTTGTTTTAAATGTTGGTCAAGTATTTGGTTTTATTAAGATCGATTGGTAAATTTTATTACAATGGATTATGTCGTCCGCCCCACATGCTAATGCAGCAATGTCTCTGGAAAGTTTACGCCGGCGTCCGAGCTGACCAATAGGGGCCATGTCACAGAAAGATGGATTGACTCTTCCACGACAAGGTGTGGGGCGAATTGGTAATCATCGAGACAACGAAAGCAGTCCTCGTGTCCAGTGTCCTTGCAGGAATTCCCCAATAAACTCTGATTTCAACCACAGAACGACTGCCACGATGTCGATCGCAGGCTCGTTCAAACTTGCATTTGTGCAGTGTTTGTCGTTTTTCGATTTGTCATTTTTATGGTGGCTCGTTGGTGGCACATGGTAATCACCAGTGTCCAACGTCGAGAACGACGCTATCGCATTGTCCTCGCGCGTGTGAGCCAATTCTACGCTTGCCAGTCTGGCCTTGACGTTTTGAGGGACGATGCATGAGGGCGGAGGTTCGTGATTGGACGACGCATGAACAGGTCGCGGAATTCATTTGCAGGACCTACCGCCATCCAATTGGTGCCACGAATTGTACCTTGCACCATGCTTCGTATTGCGTCGTCGCTGACAATTTTATCGACCAAGTTCCCTGCCTTGCACGTTGCCACTACCTCCAATGGCTTGACACTCAGCCATTGATCTCATTTGACGCCAAGCTTTCATGAGGCGACTTGGCTGTCCTGTACAATGGGTCGACAAGTTGTTGTACCATGCTTTACGTTGCATGTCTCGGGCATGCTGCCATCGATATGTCGGTTTCAAAATCAGTTTCATCGACGGTTCGACGATCGGTGGGCTCTCTCGATGCCCAATGTTGTACGAAACGACTTTGCCACAACAGAAGACCAATTTGAGGTGTCGACTTTCAACGCGTTGATGACCATCCTCCTTGACTACATTCACGGCACATTAACGTCTCATGGTTTTTGTTTGTCTTGACAACCTCGAACATTTGCAGGCATATCTTTGGCCACTGCACACGAAAGTGCTCATCACATATACCGCCTCTACGACAGTATGAAAACTGACTGACAACAATTATGCATCGACAGATATGGATCAATCTACAAGCGACTAAATTCAAACAGGAACGGGATCACACCCACCCAAGACTTCAGTCGAGTGCTTGTCGTGCATGGGTAATTGCTTGCCACGTCTCTGTGGTGTCGAAATGGCAGGAGGTGGATGGCACAATATCAACTTGAGGGACATGCGTTGGCGGGTCTTTTTCAGTGCTTGGGCCAAGTGCCATTTCTCTTGCTTGGTTGTGACGATGCGTTCGCGGTGCTTTTGGTAGTACGCTTTGTGGATCTGTTTGAGCTTGTCGCGGTTCCGTTGGCGGTAGAGTCGTTGGTTCTCCAAGAGGCGGGCGCGGTGTCGTTCGTAATAGGACGCAGAGCTTGAGGAGCTGGAAGTTGGGGACTCGGGTTGGATCAAGGCTTGCATTCTCGACACAATGAATTGGACAGAACACTTCTTGAAGCTGGTGTTTCTCGCCGAGCACCGCTTTAAGAATGGCGGCACACGTGTGTGTGCTGAGGAGACATTTTTTTCGACAATCGTTTCAGGGTTTTTAAATAGATAATGCTGTGCAGGATTCAAGATGGAGGGCTCGCCTCGCTGACATGTGAAGTGGGGATGCCAGCTCGCGGATACGGAGGAGGCTGCGGGCTGTCAATCGAGCTACACGGCCTGCACGAAGGGCTTATATGCAGCCCAATCGTTCCAATCGATGTGAGGTGGCGATTGTAGCGTCGCCAGCTGGTCCCTCTGGATCGCAGTTACGAAATCGGTTACATATGGTCGAAACCGAAACTTGGAAACTGTCGAGGCTGAAGTGTCCTTAACCTTCAAGCCCAGGCGTTCTGGTCAGCACACACAACGAGGTCGCGTGCTCGATGTGGTCTTCCCACGACACTATGGAAGAGGTTTAACACTGGGTGTGGATTTGTCGAGTGTGCTGAATGAAGACAAAAATAGCCTTCGTTTTGTGCTTGAAGAACCCACACTTCGGTTTCAATAAAACAGCAACGAACCAATGTTGTAATGTGTCAATGTCAAGGCTGAGCCAAGAACGCCTTTTCCTGGACCGAGTCTGTATCAAACCCAGGGCTCGTTGACGAGTACACGTATCGGAATTGATCATCGCTGGCCCCTCGACAAGAAATGCCAACCAAACCTTGTTCGACGACCCATCGTTGACGGATCCAAAACGGTTACATAGAGTTGAAACCGAGAATGCGGTCGCGAAGAGAAGCCCCTACCAGAAGCCCCTACCAGAATATGGGATGGCTCTGGTCACGCAACCCATGACGCGCCACGCATTACGCCCTCGTCAATTGCATTCAAGGAGTCCCTCAACCTTCGACTTGATCGAAACAAACTGCTACATGTGGACAGAAATAGTGCAGCATGAGGCCAGCTTGTCGACGAATTTCCGTTACACCGTGGAAAGTGTCGCGCTGGGCGTCAGACAAGCTAGTGGTACACCAGAAAAGTACACCGCGGGATTGACTCTAAGCTTCAGCAATGTTTGATCTATTAAACATGAAACATATGTGTCCAACTCAAGTGCATCGCACAGTCTATCAACGGCCCTTACTCGGCAAGGAATGCAAGCGAGTGCTTGTCGTGCATGGGTAATTGCTTGTCACGTCTCTGTGGTGTCGAGATGGCAGGAGGTGGATGGCACAATATCAACTTGAGGGACATGCGTTGGCGGGTCTTTTTTAGTGCTTGGGCCAAGTGCCATTTCTCTTGCTTGGTTGTGACGATGCGTTCGCGGTGCTTTTGGTAGTACGCTTTGTGGATCTGTTTGAGCTTGTCGCGGTTCCGTTGGCGGTAGAGTCGTTGGTTCTCCAAGAGGCGGGCGCGGTGTCGTTCGTAATAGGACGCAGAGCTTGAGGAGCTGGAAGTTGGGGACTCGGGTTGGACCAAGGCTTGCATTCTCGACACAATGAATTGGACAGAACACTTCTTGAAGGCAAGGTGTCTAGTCGAGCACCACTTTAAGAATGGTGTGCTGATGAGACATTCTTTTTATTGTCGTTTCAGGGTTTTAAATATAGATTTTGCAGTGCAGAACCAAGGTCGTGGCAGTGTTCACTAGCATGGCGCAACGACCCATGCATTCTGGCAACTAAATCACACGCGGGTGTAGAAATGCCTTTGCCCGCTCGTTCGTTGCGAAGCGGTGAGGTCAACACAACTACATTCGAAGCAGTTACGAAATCAGTTACGCCGTAACCAATCCATGAACCCAACAACAGGAAGGCGAACTAAATGTCACGATTCCGTCGCCTTGGGTGATGCTTGACATTGCGGCGTCGTCCAAACTGGGTCGGATGTTGCTTGTTGCGTCAGTTGAAGTGGGTCGACGACCCTAGTCATTGACGTCGGTCTCTCTGCTTGACGAACATGCATCGGTTACAATAGAACAACGAACCAATGGGTGGGTCAAACGACGAGGGCAAGGTGAAATCAAGACTGAGCAACGAGTTGGGGCTCGCACAAAGCCAGGATACAATGACGCACGCGCTCCCATACATTGCCATACATGGCATCGACTTTCCTCGTAGCAAGTACGTACAGCCAAGGCACTCCAGATGAAGCGCCAAGGAGCGTGTGTGGGGATTGTCCAAGGTTTTTATACACTCTGTACTCGATGCTTGACGTCGTTTTGTGTCATTTCTACTCCTCGGTCGGTCGTGGTGCTGTTGGTCGTGTGTTGCGTCGGCTGGTTTGGCGTTCAATGGAGTCAATTGTTGGAGGAGGACGTCCGAGTTTGCCTGTTGACGGGTGGTCTGTGCATGGGACGGCTCTCGAGTTAGCTGTATTGGGGACACCACCAAACTATTTTGGACAACGACTGCCACGTCGCGAGGATAAAGCACGTTGTTGCGGCGGTCATCGAGCACAGGCGGCAATACACACTTCGACAAGGCAGGTCGTCGTCGTCGCTCGGTGCACGTCCTGGGCGGTTCCGTAAACGGTTTCACAGTGTCGAAACGGTTTCAACCATCGCAAGCAAACACGACGCTCCTTTGACGACAGTGGCCAAGTACATGCAATGGGCAGGTTGACATTGCTCCTTGCAACTCCGACCGCATCAGAGTCTCAGGAGAGCCTGATGTGCACAAAGGATTCAACTGTCAGCCAAACACGGTGAGATGCAACAAAACAACCATGTTGCTTGCTCAAGAGAGTCCTTGTCGTATGTAAACCTCACAGAGCACGAACGGAAAGCATGTATATACATCACAGACACGAACTCGATCGTTCCAAACTGCAGGCCCTTACGCAGCCAAGAGTGCAAGCGAGTGCTTGTCGTGCATGGGTAATTGCTTGTCACGTCTCTGTGGTGTCGAGATGGCAGCCGTTGGGTGGCACAATATCAACTTGAGGGACATGCGTTGGCGGGTCTTTTTTAGTGCTTGGGCCAAGTGCCATTTCTCTTGCTTGGTTGTGACGATGCGTTCGCGGTGCTTTTGGTAGTACGCTTTGTGGATCTGTTTGAGCTTGTCGCGGTTCCGTTGGCGGTAGAGTCGTTGGTTCTCCAAGAGGCGGGCGCGGTGTCGTTCGTAATAGGACGCAGAGCTTGAGGAGCTGGAAGTTGGGGACTCGGGTTGGATCAAGGCTTGCATTCTCGACACAATGAATTGGACAGAACACTTCTTGAAG
>VJMH01005111.1:0-66043 GCA_009835185.1 Aphanomyces stellatus | reverse complement strand
GCGACAATGTATCGCATCGTGCTCCACCACATTGGCCACTTTGTCTTCTCGGGCTCGGTCGACTCGACGCGGAAGCACGCCATGTTGCTCCACGTGTTCAAGGCCGCCAACCCCGCGCTCATCCGCGATGTCGTGTGCAATCCAAGCAACGAGTCCACTGTAGCTATGCTGCAGCGCATCCAAGATTTGCCTGCCTTTGCGCCGTTTCGCGACCAGATCTCCCAGTACACGTAATGGAAGAGAGATCTTGGCCTCGTGACAGCAGTGTGTGCGCATGGAAACACGCACGTCTTGCAGGCACGCACCATGTCAAACAACACATGCGTCATAGTAGAGTGTGAACCTCCAGGAAGGAGCGTGCGCATGTTCAGAGATCCGATGGTGCGGCGATCGGCGAGACCTGATTTCTTTTTGTCCCGATTTTCCGGATACAACGGCCCAAATGCCCCTGTTTATCCGGATTCGCTTGCCCTCCCCATCTTGAAAGCTCACTTTTCGCAAGACGAAATGGGCTCTCGGAAACCCAAGGGCGATGCTCCGCCCGCCGTGGCCCCGCCCCAAGTGAATACCGACGCGAACCCTCGTCCATCGAGCGCAGGTCCTACGTCGCCAGCACATGCAAACGCTCCCCCTGTTCCGACCAAGACTTCGAACCGTACGCCGTCGGAGGTGTCGTCGGACGAGGGGAGCGAACTGTTGGCGGATAACCTGAGTGAAGCTGGGAGTCGTCGCCGCAACGAACGCCCCCGCTTCGATTCTCGCGCGTCGTGGGCTGACTCGACGCGCTTCGATCGATTCGACTCGCGCGCGTCCGAGATGAGCAATCGAGACCGGTCGGATTCCCGCGCATCTACCAGTAGTCGCGCGTCGAGCCGCGTGAATCTTCGCGCGACGGACCTTCGAACGACGAATCTCGGCGTGTCCAAAGCACCCGATCTTGGCGCGATCGACGAAGAGGACTATCAGTTTGTTTCTCCGTTTGCGGACTTTGACGCGCACGATCAGCCGATTCGCGAGCAGCTGCAGAAGGGCCTGGACATTGTCAATGAGCACACGGTAGGTGGTGACCCAATACCACTGTTATGCTCATATCGGACATCTCCCAGTCGAAGCTCAAGGAAATCGAAGACGCGCTCTCGGCAGCCATGTCGGAAGTGTGGGGCTACTGGGTACACCCCAAGAAGAATCGCTCCCTCGGTGTGCTCATTTCTTGATTACCTAGGCCGATCCGATCCAAATGCATTTGCATCCCGCCGAGCGCGTGGACGTCCAAGACTTGATTCGCACAGACAACGAGCTATTCAACAAGGTCTTGACCGTCTTTGCAGTCCTCTGCGACGAAATTTCGGAACTCAAAGTGACGGTCGAAGACAACTTTTACCCGGCGCTGATCATGTTTGGCCAAGCCAAGCATGGGGACAAGGGCGAAGTCAAGCCCGGAGAGGACGAAGTTCACATTGGTCGCATGTTGCCCTTCTTTCAGGTCCAGATTGTCGTTTGCCCGACGCTCAATCTCCGCCGTAGGACATTTCAAACTTTATCGACCGCTGCAACGCCATCGCCGCCAACCTCGTCCACCAACTCGCGTCGCTCTACCAAAGTTTCCAAAAGCTATGGAAGTCGACGTTCAAGCACGTCCACTTGACGTCGGTCTTTGAAGCGTTTGCAAATGTGTTGGAGATTTTAATCACACTCGATTTGCTCGTGATTGACAATCCCAACATTGTCACGGCCTGGGACAAGTACAAGCGCATGATGCAATACGTTCGCGCTGACCCTGCGCGGTACAACGTGACGGTCGAAAAAGTCAAAGCGTTTGAGCGGCTCTTGGTTAATTTGGATGGCACGTTTATGGGTACGCTGTGATATATTCGTCGATGGGTTGTTGGAATTCATTTGAATTCTCGTGGCAGGCGCCAAAGTCTTTCAAACGTGCATCGAACAAGATTTTGAAACCACGTTTAGTTACGAAGATAGCGGTATGGGGGAATCTATTTGTGGTGTTGTAGAATAGAGCTCCCTTTTTGTCTAGAATCCGAAGGCGAGGAACAAGAAAATCGCATCGACGTGCGCAACAACCGTGTATTTTTGGACGAATTCTTTCACTGCTTGAGCACGCGCATCCAAAACATTGACGCTGCCCTTGGCACGTCGTCGGAAACGTACTTCACGCATGACATTCTTTGTATTAATTTTCTCATTTGATGTAGGTACGAACGAACGCGACTGGTCGGTACGGCAGGCCTCTACGTGGTCTTTCGCAAACTCTTGCCCCCAAATGTCCTGCCCGACGCGGCTCTGTACGATAAAATTTGGCAGATTCAACTCAAGGCCCCTGTCGTCGTTTTGTGTGGTCGCTTGAGCTGGTATTTGCCCGAATTTCTGCTCAAGTATGCGCCACTCCAATCCAAGACTGCCATGCCAGTCGATGTGGTGCAGGCCCGACGCGACTATTTGGGTACGTTTTTGGCGTTGGTATTAATTATTAAGTATCTGGACGCGAAAACTAATTTTTAATCTTGCAGCAAAAATGGACGAAGTGTTTGAAGAAGACGTTGTGTTTGTCCAGGGCGAAGTTCGAGCGTGGTTGGTGCGCTTTGAATCGTTTTTCCACCCGAGTACGCGCGGGGGTGGAGACGCTGCGCGCATTTTGGGGTATGTTTTGGTGTCCGTTTTAAAGTTTTACATTTCCGTGTAGTGTCCGGGGCAATTTAATTGTCAAGGGGCTGATTTTGGCGAAACGCGTTCAAACGATGATGCAAACGCTGCTTCAATTGCACATGCAGTTGAGCATCCCCATGCCCAAGCGTATTTTGCGTCCTTTGTATCACTGCATTGAAATGAACAAAGCCATCGAATTCATGCTAGCGAGAAAGAATCCCGTTTTAGCTGAAAGCGCGTCGCTCATTCTGAGGTAATGCATGAACCATGTGCTTTGCGTCATGCCACGTTTCTAGACAAGTTGCCCACGCTTTGACGCTGTTTTTCCGCCCCGTGAAAGCCCGTTTAGAAGCTAGCAAGCGCTTTGACGATACAAAATTGGATGTGTTGGCGGCTGTGTCGGTCGTGGAAGACATCCTCCACACGGGTGAATCCTTTTCGTACACTCGATTGACTGTTTTGACACTGGCCCTCCAAATTGCATTGATTTCCGACGGATTGGCTGACGACGGCAAAAAGAAGGAAAACCCATCCCAAGCCCCCGCGGAAGCATTGAAGTTGGTGTGGAAGCTCCATGTTTTGTGTGATTTCCAACGGAAAATTCGCCAAGCGACGGATTGCTCGTTTTTGTATTGGAGTCGCGAACTCTTGTCTCTCTTTGTGCAAGACATGTACTCGGTCCCTGAAAATGCCAACCGCGTACAATATGTCGTACGTCTAGTTGTCGCTGTGTTTCCACGTTGAGGCGATTATATGTTAGCTCGCTGGGTTTTTAGATGCGATCAAAGTGCTCAAAATGGCTGGCCACGAGGAAAACGCAGTCGCATATTACGTGGCAGCGTATGCGGCGTTCATCGAAGAAGTCGTGGAAGAAGAATTAGTGGGGCCATTGTGCATGGACATTGAAAATGACCTGCGCTTGCACGTGCATTCCGTGCATTTGGATAACATGGAAACCCCCAACCCCATCAACAACACGGATTTCAAAGTAAACATGATCGAAAGGTGCTTATCTGGCGAAATTAATCGTTGAATTGCTAGGTACTTCATTACTACATGGATTTACGACCGATTCGAATTTGGGGCAAGTGCATCGACTTGCGCGACCGCGTCACGCACTATTTGGAATCGACGTTCTACAATCTAACAACCGTCGCGCTGCACGATTGGAAAACGTACGTTGCCTTTGGATTTATTTATTTCGACAATTGTTTGTGTAGGTACGGCGAAATGCGACAACTGGCAAACGATAAATACGGTCTTCAATTGGCCGAGAACCATTTACCCATGGGCAGTTTGGACCAAGGGCTGGACATTTTACAAATCATGCGCAACATTCATATTTTCGTGAGTCGATACAACTACAATTTGAACCAGCAATTTTTCCTCGAGCGGCGAAGTGACAAAGGATCGCGCCATCTCAATGGCATTTCCATCCATTCCATTGCAAGCAGTATTCGCACCCATGGCATGGGCATCATGAACACGACTGTCAATTTCACGTATCAATTCCTCAACAAAAAATTTGACATTTTCTCGCAATTTCTCTTTGACGACTACATCAAGAGTTTCCTCAAGCGCGAGGTGCGGTGGTACAAAAGCCACAAGACGGAAACGCAGGATCACAAGTACCCGTGGCAGCGTGCCTTTGATTTCAACAAAGGTAATTATATGTTATTTCTGCTAGTACCAAAATGTGACGACTATTTCCGTGGTAGAAATCCGACAATTGGGCGTCTCGGATTCGGGACGTACGTTTTTAGATCAATACCGCACGCTGATCACTGAAATGGGCAATGCGCTTGGCTATGTGCGCATGGTGCGTTCCGCAGGCATGAATTACTGCAGGTATGCACCCGATTGCATTTGATCAAGCCTTGAACTTCTGTAGCAATGCCATTAAATTCGTGCCCGATCTCAATAAAACCAACTTTCAATTCGAGGGGGCGGTCCCCGAATTGTCCAAGGAAACGCTGGACGCGGCCAAGAACGTCGACACGGTGCTGGAAAACCTGTCACGCAATTTCAGTGAAAACAACGACTACTTTCACGTGCTCGTCCAAGTGTTTCAACAGGTTGTGTCGTCCCAAAAGCATTTGCAACTCTTTCATCAAATCGTGCCGGCGCTCACGATCAACTTTATCGAAACGTCGGTCCAAGCCAAGGATCTCATGTACAAAAACACGCGCCGGCGCGAGTCGTATTTCACCGACGATGGGTTTGCCATTGGCGTCGCGTATTTGTTGGCGATTTTGAACCAAGAAGAGGTACGTCCGAATATAAGTGTGTGTTGGCACCTCCTGGTTCACTATGTTTGAGCAGGCGTTTGATTCGCTGCATTGGTTTGAAGAAGTGGAGCGCAAATTCGAAGCCGACGAAGTCGACTACAATCAAAAACAAGCCGAGCGCGACGCCCGCAAGAAGGCCATGGCCGAGAAAAACAAGGCGGAAACGACCGCCGAATTGATTGAAGACGAAGAAGAAGTGCACACGTTGCAGCTCACGGCCAAGCGCATTGAATTGCACCGCCGGGAATTTGATCTGCTCAATTGGTCGCTCAACGGCGCCCGCATCTTTTTCAAGGATTAAAACGTCCCTTCATACAACTGTCTATCACACTGTCTATTGGTCCTTCTTCGACTTGGTCCGGGCCTTGGCCGTTAGCAGTGGCTTGGGCTCAATCCCGGCCTTCTTCATCGCTTCCAATTCCGCTTTTTCTGCTTCTTCGACCTTTTTGATGTCGTCCAAGAAGGGCTTCACAGCCGTGTACAACTACGAGCACCCATAAGAGATGAGGATGGTACAGGGCGATGCCGTACCACGTAGCTAAAGTGAATAAACCCGAAGAAGAGCATCGCAAAGGCAATCGAAGTCCCGTGTTTCTCCATGAAGGACAGTTCGCCGTCGTCGCTGCTCTCGAAAAGCTCGTCCATCGTCGCGTGTGTGTCAGGTGGGGTTTGAAGGCAAACTGTCGCTCCAAGTCACCGACCTCTTGACCTCTTGCACAGAAAAAGATGAAAATAAATCTATTCAAGGCAAGCCAATGAAATGGCCTCACGAAGCCCAAACGCCTGCTCTTTGAAAATACTTCAAGTATAAAACAATTTCTCATCTATTTGAAATATTTAATTATCGACATCTGCTGACAAAAAGACTACGCATTCATACGGATACGAATTTTCATTATCCGTACGTGTCAATCGCCTGACTCGCGACAAAAATGTGAGAAGTGAATCTGCGTTCTACTTGGGCACAACATGAAGGCGGCCGCGTAATTCACGTGGAGCAATGTTGCCCAGCCAAGAGGCGACGAGTTGTTCCATTGTATGGTTCACGGGTGAAACAACAACTTGGTATGCGATAAGACGAAATTCTAAACCGCCCTCGCCCTTTGGACCCATCAGCAAATGGTCTCTGATTCTACTTTGCACAATTCCGAGTCCCCGACCATGCGTTCGATAACTTTCACAAGGGGTGCCACAATCTACGACGGCAACACTCACGACTGGTCTCGTAGCTGCTCACTCGGATACAAATTTGGTTCGTTTCATTGCGTTGAAGCAATGCCCATGCGCACTTAACACAATCATTGGATCTTCCTCTTATCTTGGCCACAATGACAGGTGCATGGCCACGCAGCACGTCCCGTAACGATACCATCTTCTCGTTGGCCTTGACTACTTGCGCTTCTTCTCGGACACGTCGATGGCTTTTGCATTTGCTTCGCGGAAGGTCGTGGCTGCCCAGTAGACCTACGACGATGAGAGCCAATGGACGAAGAGGGAGTGATGTCTACCAGCGCGGCTACATGGAGGGCGCTGAGGAAGGCGACGAGCGCGACAAGCTCCGAACTCAACGACTCGAGAACCATCATGGTCGATTTGGGGAGGAATCCAGAAGTTGGGAGTAACGTTATTTTATGTTGGAGGGTATATTCAACCTCGCAAAATGTATACACTGATTTGATTGGCTATACATATACGACTTTGACCCAAAACATTGGGCGTTCAATCCAAAAATTGGCCAATTTTTATAACTGTATTGCTCCTATATTTAAAAAAATATATAGTAGCAATATATATATATTTTAAATATAGAAGCAATACATTTATAAAAATTGGGAGTATTTATAAATTGTACTCCGGAGTATACATTTTAAAAAATATATACTCCAGAGTCCAATTTATGCCAATGATATATATATATTACTCATTGTTGGGGGGGGGCTTGGGGGGAGGCTGGAGATTCACGTTTCGTCTGTGTACCCCTCTACGTCCCATGTGTTACTGCCATGGGAACTCTCTGGTCAAGAGACCGGTCGTTCGATCGAACGATGTTGTGTGTGGGTCCTTGCAAAGAAACGACGCAAGCAGCAACAACAGACAATGTGCCGCACGCGAAAGGACCATTGCAGATAAAAGGGACTCGATCGAGCGTGACTCTGGCCTACCACAGACATTTCAACTCGTGGGACTTGGTGATGTGGGGGGGAACGCTTCATGTGTGGCTAACCTACTGGGGCATGTATGCGAGCAATTGATTCAAACAGCATTCACGGGAACACCTATGCTGCGAAGTCAAGTAAAGGCATTACCGGTATTGACCTTGGCTGTGGTGAATTGCAAGCTTGTCCACGGCCTGTGGACCTTGCACGCCGCGCGATTGTTCCGCTCTCTCGATGAGTCCCACCACGTCCCACCCCTTGAAACCTATGCAACTCTACTTTCCATTCCCTTTGGCAACGAATTCCGACCCTCGCGTGAGTCTAAAAATTTCACGCGCGAGAGAAATAGAGTGGGCAAGTGGAGGGTTGTTTACGTGTGGAGTGTACTAAATCCAGCCAATCGGCATCGTCCATGGCTACTCAACTCCACTGGCGCCAGTCGTCAATTCGTTGAGGGCGAACGATTATGTGTTGAGTCGCAGACCTTTCCCAAAATCTTGATCGCCCCAGATAAATTCATTTCAACTTGCACCTCTTGGCTGATTTCACAGATTTTTTATGACCTTGGACAAGTGGCCTCGCTGTCCACAGTTGGCACCACCACCGACTTCGAGAGAAAGTAGCTTGCTAGCTACCTGTCGTCTAGCTGCCGAGCGACAAGAATTGAAAAAACATGCATTTTTGAGGATGGCGCTCTTGGTTCATTCCTGTTGCAGCACTGCATGCCCAACCACCCAGCGAAGCGTCGTTTTTGCCCAATGGATATTTGGGCAGGAAACACAATTAATATGTTCACTGCCATCGAGTATGAATAATGGACCAGTTTGCAAACGCGGTTCGTATGATGGTGCCCTCGCAACCGTCTCAAGTTGTTTGTCGACTCGCCGATCGTTGTTTCGTGTGGAGATTTATGGCCGAATCTGCGACCCAACCCATTAGTTTAGCCATCCCAACTTGCGCAGGTGCTGCACCCCACTAGAAGCACAAATGCCACGCAAAGACGCATGCCATCATCAAAACGGGTCGGGTAGACAAACCCATCGTATTCGCAACCGGCTACTCAACCCATGGTTTGGAGATTTCTTTCTCGCCCTTTGGCCATCGCATTGGCTCGATGAGCTGGCTGTTGGAGGCTGGGCAGCTACGGGTGCGTCGGTCGCAGATTCGTCACGGCGGCCGGTCGTTGTTCGTTCACGTGGACCCAGCGGCATTCTGGTCGACCCAGCCTCTTGGGTCATACTTGCTACTTGGCAGTCGATCCGTGCTGCGACTGGGCAGAGAATATCACCTTGACCAAGGAAAGGATCTTCCTCCCATTGCCAATATGATGGCAACAACTTGTCCATTTCGAGTGTCAACAAACAGCTCGAGAAAACAAACGTCAACCCACACACCGACGTCATTCCAACATGGATTAATAAATAATAGCTGCACTGCCTACACACATATACACAAGTGGACACGATCACCGCCTTAGACGGCCGTGACATTGACCCAGCTCTCAGGATATGGCGTCGGCTGGATCCAATCCATCGTCTGCGCTTCCGCGACGGCTTTTTCAGTCACAGAGCTGTCAATCGTCGCAAGCCAATCGAGGTCTTCCTTCATGAGAAACTCTTCGGGCACGGGTGCATGCGACGGATCAAAACCTTCGGCGACCATCGTTGCGATCGTGCGGGGCGTGGCCACGACGGTCTCGTCAAAGGACGCCGATCGGCTGGACGGGAGGCCCTTCTTGCGCGTGATCCAGAGGCTCCGATCGGGGTCGTCGCGGAGAAAGCAGTCATTCGAGAACGTGCACACGTTGGCGCGGGACTTGGTCCATTTCTTAAAGTGAAAGTAATTGAGTTGGCGCTGGAAGCTCGTGTACTTGTTGTGTTTGAAGTACTTGGGCAAGACCGTGTGGGTCAACGTGTCCATGTCGTGGATCTCAAACGCTGTGCCGTCCTTGTTCCACCGAAGCACTTCGGCGTTCTCATGGTCGAGCATGTTGCGCAGGTTGCGCAGGAACGGTGCCATTTCGCGCACCGCGCCAGGCGAGTCGCAGTCGTCGGTGGTCGTCGGCGACGCATGCAGCATGCGCTGAAAGGACGCGTGGTCGTGGGCACTCGGCACGTGAATGTGCAGCGACGGCGTGTCGGTAAAGTGCATCGTGGTCGTCTGCGGCGTGGCCGTCGAGTTGAAAAGTGACGAGTGTGTCCAAACCACTTTTTTGTTGTCTGCGTGTTGTTCCCTGGGCGCCGCCCGTCGGCGTGGCACGTTTCAGCACGCGACGCGCTGGCCTCAGTAGGATCGTCGACGCTGCTCAGACGCACCATGTGCTCAGATTGAGAGCCAGCTGTTTGGCCCAGTGGGTGGCACTGTGTCGGAGTTTATTTTTCCGATTGAGTACTACGCAGGAGGTGTACCAACCCTTTGTCCTGGGCGACTTTGACGTGGTGGCTGGACGACAGCCTGTGGCTCGTTTGGCAATCACGATGAGTTAGCACGACTCAAGGTCATCGAGTTCGTCGAGTCGACAGGTTTTTACACCAGCGCAACGGAAATGAAACCGTCGTCCAGCGTCCTATCCTCGCCGCCTGCATGGGCTTTTGGACTCGTGTCGATGCCAATTTTGCTGATTGCTACTCCATTGTACGTGGCGCTCGCGCCTTTGGCACCGGCCACACACGCACCCACGAAATGGACGCCCCGACACGTTTTTAACCCCACCATCTTCGTCCAAGTTGACACCATGATTCGTGACTAGATGCGTGCTGGGAAGCAAATCCTGTGCGTTGTTGGACTCATGTCTTGATTCACATGTCAAACATGCTCGGTACCGACCCTGCGAGTCCTTTGGACGCCACAATTCGACAATTCGACGCCACGTTTCGACTCGTGGCCGTGGCCTGGGCAATAGCTCGTGTGGCTTTCTCTCCAAATCCCACGACGTGGTGCGAGCAACGGCGGCGATTTGTTCCAGTAAACGCTCGACGACGACGCCACATCGTCGTCCTCGCGGGTTCGCAAACCTGGACCACAGAGCCGCCCATCGTGGTCACCCCCACTTGCAGCAGCAGCGACGAGACTCGCGTTGGGTGAATGGATGACCAGCCGATGGGCATTTTACCGCCCACAATGATGTCGATGGTGGCTGGATGAGTGAGTCGCGAGTGAAACCGCTGGCCAGTGATTCTACTGGTCAGGTTATGCAATGCACTTTGGTTTATTGTGCGTGCCTGGGTTTTTTGTCAGCGACCATCGTTTGACGGAGAGCCTGAGCTTGTTGTCCTCGATCGATTGCTAGCCAAAGCCTTCCTGCGACGTCAAGACGACTCATGTTGGCGACATGGCGAATTTTGAAAACATTTTGCGTGCTGCATCCACCAATCACAACGCGTCAACGGCTGGATCTGGTCCACAGTCGACCAGATGCTGTACCTTGAATTTCACAAGTTCAAAGTGACGCCAGTGTGTATCTGTGTTGAGTAGCTGCGTGGGACGCGGAAATGAAACTGTTAAACGCCTCACAGCGAAAAAGTTCAGACCTTTGGACGCCAAGAAATTGGCGGACGACGGGGAAGTTGAATCGAGCGATTTGTTCCTTGGTCGCCTCTGGTCCCCACAAGCAGGACACACCAAGCAAGGACGGGGTGTCCACCTTCTGAGACATGACCCTCCGTCCCCACGCATCCCCGTGTGGCCTTCTCTTGCAGAGCATCGCGGAGGTAGTCGATATAAAACCGTGGCGGAGGTAAACTCAATTGAGTGTGGCGCAGTGATTCGTTTCAGTGGTCGGGAGTGTCCATCAGTTGGACAAGACGTTTGTTTGTTCGACACGCACGAACGACCGGACGACAAGGCTAAGTGGGCAAGCACAACAGCGAACGGACGACGACGACGAAGTGACGCACGGGCAGCTCGAGGACACAAATGTGTTTTGGGCTCATCGCCAAAGGCACGATTTCCATTCGAATGATTGGAGGGAAATACAATGCAGTTGTGGATGACGATGGTTTCAACAGAAATAGTCGGACAACACGAAATAAAGGACTTGGTACTGATGCCACGAAAGGTGATTGGCTCAGAACGCGTCGTTTGTTGTGTGTGCCAACTCGACAACGACGACGATGCATTGAAGATGCCGGTCCATCGATAAGCAACCTCGACAAGAGAAATGGACGGCTCCGGTCGTGGGTTCGCTTCACAAAGGAGCGTACGGCAATGACAAAAAGGATCGTGGCATCCAAGAAAGGAAGATACCTTGCCCCGAGGATACCTTGCCCCGAGCCCTGTGTTTTGTCGTGTGATTGCGTTCGGCACAGTCATGACCACAATTTGCTGAACTTTTGAATCATTGGTGCACCATGAGTTCATCGTCAAGCACAGACAGCACCTCGGAGGAGGACTTCATGAGGATCGACTCTGGGGCATTCAAGCTCAAAGGCATGAGGGACTCGCCGAATTTGGGACGCGCCATTGCGCTCAGCACCGCCCAGAGGCTATACAATCCACAGCACACCCAGAACACCAGACCTGAGAATGGGAATTCGCCCCCAAAGAAAATTTCTTTGGCTGTGGAATAATAATACGCGCACTTCCTTCTGATGCAGTTCATGCGTGGGTGGCGACCAAAATATGTTGACAACCCGACTCGAGTTTGATAATAAACGTATTTTCTTTGTCTATATTTTTTTGGACGATTTGGAGGTCTCCAACGATGATGAATAAATACGAAATATTTGATTGGACAAAATACCGCATGAATTCGACACATGACATTCCTCATGTCACTCAATATCGTTCGGGTTATCATCCTCGTGGAATGAACTTCCACTTCAACGGGGATATGTCATTATGTCCATAACGCCCAAGCCCCCTCCTATCTTTCTTCACAATGTCAAGTGAAGAGTACTTTTCTCATTTCATAATCGGTTACTACCACGCCGTTTTTAAGGAGCTTCAAAGGCCTGGTGGTTTTAAACCACGAGGCAGTTCTGAATATTTGATATTTTGCAATTTGCACCTGACAACACATTCCTGCGGAGGGAGCTGGTAGGAGGTGATTCGTTCTTTGGACGAAGGCGAAAGGAATTGTGACACATCCAAGAGAACTTCCGCAGGTTTGGTCGAATGGATGCAGCAGTTAGTTCACAGATCATGCATCCCAAATTACTTTATGCTTTGCATACTTTTCTAAATCGTACCTATAAGAATCGCTCAAAGGAGAACCTTTTCGAAGGGTACTAAGTCTCAGAGCCCCCCAGCGCAAACCAATATAGTCGATTTTAATTGGTCATATATGGAAATATTTTGGCCAATAACATTACTTGTTGTGCTCACTTGTCACCCAAAGCAATTTGATTGGTTCATTATGCAGGCAATGGTTGTTTTGCGTCCCATAAAGCATCAATGGGTAGGGTGCGAGGACTCTTAACGCTATAGAGTCGATGATTTGGAACACACATAGTGTTCGATATGGCGTCGCATCGGTGGAGATCGCGCCTCGAGTGCTCCCTTGCGGTGGCATACCGCCAGTTGTTGACTGACATTCAGTGAAGGTTCGACCGATATAACCCGAATGAGATGCATGAATGAATGCAAAGCAAGGGTGCAATATAATTGGTAGATAAGCACGTAACCGGATTGTCCGGTAATTTTGCACCACAATTAAACCCTTGGGCTGGGTAACCCCAGGGGGTTCCTACCCTACCAGTATAACATGTCATGCTAATACGAGCACTGGTGCGAAGCCATCCAGTCAGTTTTCAGCGTTTTTGATTTGAATTGATTTCACGATTTTAATATTATGAGGAGTGGTAAACTTCGTGTTGTGGTTTCCACCTTACACCAAGCAATTCGTCGTGAGCCATGGGTGCAATTTTTCCATGAAGTATACACCACATCGTCTACAATTCTCCCTCGGTCGCCCGAGTAAATTGTAGCATGCGACATTGTACTATTGCATAAAAATTTGTATTATGGCACGGTTTCGTCAAAATTCACTGGTCGATGAGATGGCAAACGTGTTTTCCATCCAAGGTGACGACTTCCCAAAAATAGCAATTTCATACACACAGCAAAACACAACCTATTCTACATTTAGTAAATGTTGCCCAATTTTAACCAATCAACGCGTCTAAAGTAATTTCAGCCAATTTGCGCGATTGGTGCGCACTTAGCTTGCGTGATTTGATTTGGACAAATATTTGAACCAATATTCCCAAAGCATTGACAATACTAGTACTCCGAGTATACAGTAATAAAATAACGACAAGTGGAACCGTGAAACGAATTCTTGGAACACGAAAAATATTTCGAAATACTCCAGTATAGTATTACTTCACCACTTTCGCCAATTCAAACGAAACTTCGTATGTATGTTAGCCCTAATATGCTACAAGTAGTTAGTGTGCCCAAATTTACATTCTTAGTAGTGTTGAAACAATCCGTAGAAGAGAGCACCATATAGCATGCTGTGTATTAAAGCCCACAGTCCCGTGTGAGGGTTGTTTATTTATGATGTCGTCTCTCCGGTAATGTCCACACATTTTTGGATAATTTCATGACATTCTCAGGTCGTTCGATTCCATCCCACTCACTGTACTAATTGGCGTCTTCTTTGGCTATTGTATGAAGAAATATTTCTCAGACTTCGCACTCGCGAATCGGAACGTACTCCTTGCATGAAATTGACCGACTGACAGCCCAGCCAAGACAAATTAATTAAATTAGCCAGACTTAGCATCTCCACCGCGGCGACGTTATAAGGAACGGTGATTCAGCATGAAAGCGAACGACGCTATATCGTTTTGTGTCTCGTGTTGCCTCACCCAAGGAGGTATATTGCGACGGTAAAACTTCTCCACTCTGATTGGGAATTCGCCAAAATTGGCCAATGAAAATGCGTCCTCGATACCGTTCGTGTTTTCCGTCAACGCCAAACAGGAAAATTGAGTGTCAAGAGGCTCAAATTTACCGTCGCGTGGTGGGGTTGCCCAAAACACTAAATTTCTGAAAACACACGTAACAAAACACAGTTGTGTGCTACTGGGATTTGCACAAATTATTTTCCAGTCAACACGTCTTTTATAATTCCGCTTCCACGTTCCTGAAGTAGTTATCGAGGAGCACATAATAGAGCTTTCAAAGGAGGCAATTTCTGGCTGTTACTTGATTGGCTGAGAGAGTGTTATATTGTGTCAAATTTAATTGACAGTGTTAGCTGTATTGTTTTTGGAGTATTCAATTATTTCTTTATCCCAAAAATCTCGTGGAGTTTTCGTAAAAATTTATTATTGGTTGAAAACATTTATTTCTGCCAATGAGTATACATATTTTAATCCATTGTGACGAAGGTTGAATAATTTGAAAGTTTCGTCCAATGCGAATATTCCGCTAAGTTGGTGGGCGTCGTTTATGATTCGTTGTAAATTAGTCCTTCCATTGGCAAACTGTGAGTCATCAACTCTTAATGTAGTTTGAGCGTCTTTCAACAGGAACAGCGCTTCTGTAATCGAGCTACTCTTTTGTCGAACATTGGGCGACTACTTTGTTCTTTGGGCTACTTTCACACCACTTTATCTACCAATCCGACTCGGTTGCAAAGGACAAGCTGCAAATTGTTCGGTCGCGTTTTCCTTGATGGTCGACCCAAACTTCGTCAACATGTAACCAATCTTCGTTCAATCCTCCCACTCCCACTCGTGAAACAATAAAAAGTGCGACCAACAAAATTAGTCGACAATCAAAAAGTACATTCTCAGGGAGAGTACGACACCGTCAACTAGACGCCCACCCCATGGTGGACCAGACGACGACGATTCTACGAAAGATTCATGTCTACGGCAGCGTCGTATCGACCGGTGGCTCGGTCGCGGCGTCCCCCACTTGCGCGGCGTCCCCCGCGCGGCCATCATCATCGTCCTCTTCTTTGTCCTCGAGCGCCTCCATCACATGCGGACTGATCGAGCGAATGACTTGGTGTGAGAGCGCCAACAAACTGGCTTCGCGGCGTGTGTCGAAAATCCCCTCGGCCGTCATCACGACGAGCAAGTTCCGGAGCGAATGGAGCGTCGTCTCGTACACTTCGACGTCTTGGGGCACGGTTGGCGGCGGCGTCTGCAGTTTCGTCGCGAGGCGTGTGAGGACGTTCAACCAGAGCTCGTCAAAGCAGTCGAGTTCAGCCAATGTGTGAATGTTGTAGAGAAACACTTTTGAGAGCAGCGTCGTGCTGTAGAGGCTCATGTCGCGGGTGTCTTTGGTCGTACCATGGCTAGGACTAGTGCATGAATCTCACATTGTCACCGAAAAAAAAGAGTTACCGCGACCGGTCGTCGAGCGTATAAATGATCTCTTCGAAACAGTCCTTCCACACGGGCGAGGCAATTTTGACCCCAGGGACCATGAGGCTTCGGTAGAGGCAATCCCATGCCATCTTGGCCACGGCCGGCCGCTCATCTTGCAAATACGAGAGCAAAATCCGCATGAGATCGATCCAGCAGCCGTCGGCGGCTTCGCTGTTGGCGACCGCGTAGAGCAATTTCAGCGCCTCGCCTTCGACGCCTGTGCGCTGATTGATCAAGCGCATGCACACCCCTAGACATATTTCAATGAATCGGTCGAGCGAATTAATAACGACCACGACGCACCCGTCCAAAGCCCGACCATTTCTTTCGGGACGCCGTCTTGCTGCAGCTGTCGAATCGCATCCAACGTCGCGGTCCACCCCGACGGGTACTGCGCCACGAGCCCGAGCAAGCCAAAGAGCATTTCCCATGTCTGAAACGATAGCGTGTGCATGTACATGAGGTTGGCCTTGAGCAAGAGCTGCAGCCCCGTCGCCACACGTTCCGCGAGCACTTGCCACATGGGGCTGTCCAGCGACTAGGCACAAGTCAACCAAAAAAACAGCAACAACGACGATGTACCTTGAGCAGCACGAGCGTGTCCAACAAGAGCGGGCGCGCGTCCGCGTCGTGAAACAATCGAATGCACACGCGCAGCACGTTGACCACGACACGCTCGACGAGAAGCGGCTTGGAGTTCTCGGCGAGGACGGCCGCGACGTAGCCATGCATGAGCGGCCACAACGAGCCAAAGCGATGCAAGTTGACGAGAACGACGTTGGTGCTCCACTCGAGCGCGAGCATCGCATTTTCCTGCACCATTCCGCCTTCGTCCGACTCGTCCGGACGATGGAGCAGCGCTTCGAGGAGCGATTCGACGCTGCGGCCATTCATTTTCCGGCAAAACTTGAGCCACGCGTCGCGCTCCAGGAGCCCTTGGCCACAGCTGGCCACGGCCTCCCGCAGTGCTTGGCTCACGAGCGGGTAATTGGCATCCGCTTCGGCCTCTTCTTCGCTCCACCAGTACGAGAGCGAGTCCCAAAACGACGACGGGTGGGCACTGCTGGATGACGACGACGGCATCGTTTGGCGGTGAGCGGCCTGGCGCTCGGCGAGTCGGCGCGTGCGTTCGCGCAGCTTGCCACTCTTGCTATGCTACAAGAGGAATTTTAGAATGGGCCACTCTCAGCAAATGGGCCACTCTCATGGGAGTGGTAACGTACCAGCGCCTTGGGCGACAGTTGCGTGGGCGGGAATGGAACGCCGCGCGCGTCGACGAAATCTACACCAGGTTGGATGAGAGGGGTTCAAAGACGACGGCTACGGACCATCCATTTCCACGAGCGAGGCCGGGCAAATGTCGAGCGTGTTGAACAAGAGCATGCACTCGACAATGTTGGTCCACGAGGCAACCGTCAACGCATCGGCATATTGCCACACAACGTCAAAGAGCACATGAAGGGCCTTGAGTGTGCGTGTGGTTTTCAATCGACTGGCTCTACCAAAGCAAAAATATTCAAGACACACAAAAAAAGTAGGCCGTCACGAACCGGTCGTCAAAGTCGTCAGGTTGGTCGGTTTGGACGCCGAGGGGTGGGTGCACCTGAGAGTCCAATGTGAGAGTGGAGAGTGGCCAAGACACCTACCTTGTCACCGTTGAGCACGCCATGCGCAAATTCGACCACATACGCAGCGAGCGCGGCGAGGAATTTATTGAATTCCATCGGCATGTTGAAATACACGGCAATTTTGATGCAATTGACAATCCCGTCCAAGGCCTAGGCAGGATAAACATGGTGTCCCACATTAATTGAAATGTACCTTTTGCATGGTGGTTTCGTCGCACGTGCGCTCAAACGCGTTCAAAATACTTTCCGTCGTGTTTTCCACAATCAACGAAAACATTTCGCGCTCGTGGCGACCAGCGCGCAATTTCAACACCGACGCATTGGACGTGAACGACGCGCCGACGACATTTTCTTGGCGTTTGAGAATGCCATCCCATTGCTCCGAGTACCGATCGACCTCATGCAACAATGAATCTTAGTCTTTCACAAATAAAAATAAATAGACATACCGTCGTGTTGTCTTGCATGTCGGAAATGTCCGTTTGCATTTTAATTTGATTGGATTGGATGTTGTTGTACAAGAGCACGAGGTATTCCCGAGGCAAATCTTGCCCGGCGTTGATGCCGCGGTTGTTGCGAACAAATTCATCGATCGTCATCTTTTTTTGAATTTGGTCGCTGCGCACACAATGAGATACACTCGCTAATCATCGGCATACCTGTGCAAATCGGTGTTGAGCATGATGATACTAAACGACAAAATAAATGCGCAGTCTTCGTGCGCAAACGGGTGGTCCTCGTGTTCGTTTTGCTGAAAGAATTCCTTGGCAAACGCTTCCATCAACCGATCGATTTTTTGAGCTTCGCCCGGCAACCGAAATTTCGCCAGGCACATGCGGAGCGCGGCATCGAGAGGTGCTTTTCGGAAATCAAACATGGCTGCACAATAAAGAATTAAAACGTTGGAAAGCGAGATGGTCCATCGTACCAACATAGGCGTTGCGAACGGCTTCGTGGAATGGCTTGTCTTCTTTGGGACCATCCCCCAAGTAATCCCCGATTGATGTTTTGTTCAAGATAGGCGTTTGGTGGAAGAACGATGCGACGGATTCGGCTGTGATCGGGTTGGGCAATAAACCCAGTTGTTGCGAATACGCAATCCAGTTTTTGGGCTCTGTGTGGAATTTTTCGGCCGCCAAAAAGTATCGTTTCTTGTTTTGTTTGCCTACCGCCCAACCATCATCGTAAAATATCCCTCCATATTGCGTCGTGACGTACGTTGTTGCAAGACTTCCGCCGTCCGTTCGCGAGCCGTGTGCAACCAGGCCAAGGAGTCATTGGGTGGGATATTGGCGTCGCCACTGTCGGATTCCGTGTCGCTCATGACCAAATGCATGACTTCTTGGATGGAACTCATGGGCGAAATCGCCTAACAAAAAAATCAACCCAAGAGATAAAATACGCAACACATACCTGCAACGTCATCGACGACGCCAGCGCGTTGTTAGTCGGGTCCACAAAAGCGGCCAGGTCACTGCCCGTGACATCCTTGGTCGGGTGGCAGTGATGATGGCATCGACGGGCAATGGATTCCAGGACTGCCAGCAAGCTAATATTTAAAAATATAAAATCAACAAAGATCCAGCAAAATGCAAATCGTGGCTTACCCTTCCAAGGCCAAGAGGTTGAGAATGTTGAAGACAGGAGGCTGCTCGGGAAAATAAATGACTACCACAACGACGCGTGTGACATGCTGCCTTCAATGCACATGGAGCTGGGCGTACCTTGTGCCGTTTGACCGAGCGCCGTGCAAAGCACTTCAAATAAATTGGTGCAGTGGACATCGCAATCGTAATTGATGTACAAGTCGAGCATGAGCGCGGGTTCGCGGCAGAATTCCAAGAGACTTTCGAGTGCAAGTTCCTTTTGTTCGTGGGTGCACGTGGGGTGATCCATGATACGCATGTGCACGCTCGTGAAAAACACTTCGAGTTGGACCTTAAGGTGGTCTTTGATCGAATTAAACAAATTGAACACCACGCGCAACGTCAAGCTCAAGACCTAAAATACACAATGTCAGCCACATAATGTCCCAATCAAAAAACTGAACCTGCAGTTCCTGCGTTTCCGAATTTTGGAGCAAATATTTGGAGAGGTCGCCTTGCAACACCGACACGAGTGCCGGGTGGGCGCCCAAACCCGTGCCCGCCGTCTCGAGCACCAAATTGATCAAACTCAAGCCAAAGATGATCGTATCTTCTTTGCCGCGCGGTTTGATCAAGTCGGAGAGGAAGGCCAAGAGTTGTTCCAAGACGGGGATTCCGTACGGCAAGACAACTTCGCTCAATTCCTGTCCCTAGACACCAGTCACATCGGTGTCATGCAGCGGGAGATCTACTTCGGGGGGTGCATCCTCGTCGTCTGGCGGAAGCATATCGGCCGCAGCGATCGGCGGCGGGAGCGGTGCGTCCATGTCGGCGATGCGGTCAAAGACTGTCAAGATCACATGTGCCAGCGTGTTCTCAGCCATGTGGATCAAGTGCATGGACGCCCGCGGCTACATCAAGATGACGCAGAAGCAATCGAGATGGGTCACGCACCTGGATGCAAATGCTGTAGCACGTGTGAACCATTTTCCACACGTTGTCGCCCGAAATGAGCGGCCCGGCCTCGCACCGCAAGCAGAACTCCAGCAATTCAAGCAACTTCATCAAGACCATCTCGTCAATGTCGCGGTGGGTTTCCTCAAAGCGGCAGCGCGAGACGCAGAGGGCAATGCGGTTGATCGCTTCCGTCGCGCGCAACCCGTCAGGCGGGATGAGCCCGTAGAGGAGAAACTTGTTGAGGCTCGAGATGGCGGCCCCCGTGATGATGCCCGACGTCTTCTCGCTCTCGACCACATGAACAAAAGGCTCAAGCACATTGAGCGTATCCACGTCGCTCAAGTCGATCACGCCTTCGAGCGACAAGTGGAGGTCCTTAAATCGACGCAAGAGCGCGCTTTGCGTGTGCGTCGGAATCTCGCGCTTGAAGCGTGCCGCCGTCGCCCAGCGCGCGTTGACGCGCATCACGCTGAGCACATTGTGGATCTCACCCTTCACGCAGTTGACTCCGTTCGGATGGCCATACACCATCGTCGTCTTCCGTGGAGCAGACGAATATGCCGCGGGCGCAAATGGAACTATTGCGACCACGTCAGTACATTTACAAATTGAATTTTAGCCAATCGGAGATCGCCACCAGGACCGCCGATACATTTTTAAAGTACGATTTGTGTTTCTCTTTTTGTATGTCGGAATTGAGTAAGGTATTCCTTAATAGCAAAAATATAAAACACATCAATTGTTTAAGTTTATGCAATTTAGTACTATAGATTAATATTATATGTATTTATTAAATACATTAACTTAACATATATTCAAACCTGCATAGGTGATGTTTGAATAGGTTCTTACATATTAAAGTATGAGAAACAAATTTCGGCCTTCATAACAAACGTACTTAAAAGACTTCCAAGGGCGATAAAACGTCCGTCGCTTCCAGCACGTCTCCTTTTCACGATGGACTTGCCAGGTGCAGATGCAGGCATTTCCCAGTTCTTGGGTTTGTTTATACACTGAAATCTTATTGACCTTGGAACAATCAAGACAAGGAGTGAATTCCTTTGCTGAGCGAGAGCTCGTCTGACGTGACCGACCGTAATTAGACTGTGTGCTCGAAGGCCAAGGTACCCCAAAGTACCAAGAATAAAGTGGCAATGTCCATCGCAGTAGAAATGACTATTGAGCTGCATGTATCGAATCCTCACCTTCGACTTCCCCATTGGGTCATTCCTCGAGGGGTAGATCACAAATGGATGGTCGTAGGCAGGGCACAACTTTTCACGTTCAGCACTCCTCGCTTGTGTTCAATTGTTATCGTCGTCGGAGCTGCTGCTGTAGGCGAAGAATGCTTTTTCAAACTGCGCCGATGCCAGTGGACTCACGTGCCACCCACTCAACGAACGCGTCTTGCTCTGAGCTCTGTCTTCTTGGTCGTCGTCGTCGGACGTCTCTGGCCCTGCTTCCCGGCGCTGCACTCGCCGTTTGGCCAACTCGCGCGCCCTGGCTGCCTTGGCGGCTCGCTGGGCTTCTTCAATCGCCCACTGCTCCATGGCACCTGCTTGGGGCTTAACCGCCTATACATCGTCTCGTCGTATCGTGCCTCTTAGCCAATTCGATTTACCGCCGCCCGCCGCGCCATGCGTCGTTCCATCGTCAGTCGATGCCGCTCGCTACGCATCTCTGTCTCTTCGTGCTACGCACCGCGCCCGTCATTTCGCCTTGTCATCTCCTGCCTCCGACTACCTGGAGTGCCTGGAGCGAGGCTTCGAGCGCTTCCTTCTCCTGGAGCAGTTGCTGCACCCGCGTGTGCAGCACCACATTGGATTGCTCGCGACGGCGGGACTGCGCCTCGAGTTCGGCTTGCTGTTCTTGCACGAGTCGTTCGCGCGCCACTTGGTCCCGGACGCGCCGCACGGCCGCTGCATTGTCCATCATCTATCAAGATGCGTGGGTTGCATCCATGCATAAACGTACTTGAGTTCGCCGCGCCGATTCCATCTTGTCTAGAAAGGGTGTGGCCGACGGCGCGGGGCCAAACCTGGCAAACGGGTGAATGCTCGGCGAGTGGTGGTCGTTGTTGTTTCGTGGCATAGACGTTGGCGACGGCCATGACGTGGCACTCCCAATGCCAAGGTCTTTCGGGGTGGTGGGACCTGAAGGAGACGTCGATGGCCGCGCCATCGTCGACGCCCCCAATTGTCGATACGGCCGTGGCTTGCGCTGCCGCGGTTCGCACCATGCTTCCGACACGTTGAGCTCTATTTAGCATCTTGGAGTGTGCATCTCTGTCGTCGACGTACGTTTGGGTTTCATAGACGGGGGCTGGGGCTTGGCAAACGCTTGCTTTCGCATCGATTCGATCGATCGAAGCTGATCGTCTCGTTTCATCTTGTCTCGTCGCTCGCCTTCGTCCATGGCCTTGGCTTTGGCTTCTTGGTCCATCTAGATAAGTCCACGTGACTCTCCGCATCCGACACGAGTACGTACTTGAATTTTCTTGGCACGTTCAACTGAGAGTCGCCAGCCTTCGTCGTGTGTCATGCCCCCTTTGGGTTGCTTGGTTGATGATGGTGGTGGTGGCGGTGGTGCTTGTTTCTTGAGCTTGCGCACCGCAACTTTGCGCCGCAAGGGCTGCTTTGTCTTTGGCTCGATTGACGCCACTTGGGTGGGTGCTGGAGAAGAGGGCGAAGTCTTGGTTGCCTCCCTGGGCGCCTTGGGGCTCTCTTTGAAGAACGCGCCTTGCACTCGTCGAGGTGGTGCCACGACGACTAGCCGCGGCGCAGGCGCGTCGGTCGATGGAGGCAACGCGCGGCGCCGCTCCAGTGCCTGCCGCATGACATCGCTCATCTGCGCTTCGTGCTGGGCGAAATACCGCCCTATCTTGTCGACAATGTCCATCTCTCTGGACGGACGACCGATGGCGACGGCGCTGGTGTGGTTTCAGAACGGTTACAACAAATGTAACTGACACACGAAACGGCAATGTAACTGACAAGTTCCTCCGTGGGGCTGACTCAGAAATCAAGTGCAGCTGTGAAAAACACCGTGTTGGCGTGTGCTCGCGTGGGCTTTTTTGGACGAGGATGCACACGACGGGGATGTGCTCACAAAAGGAAATCGATGCCTTAATCCGTTTATGTGGCGGTTCGTGCACACACAGAGCCAACGTTGGGTCTCTGTACTACATAGTGTCCACGGTGCAGCTCATGTTGCCGTATATCCTTGCGCAGCCCTGTCCTGCAGAAGGCTCCTCGATGCTCGTTTGTTGTGCCAGTAACGTCAACAGATCTGCTCTTTGGGTGCTCGGTTGGAAACTCATTGCATCAACCAGTGAATCATCGTCCTCACTTCTCGGCATGTGTGGTGCACGTTTTCCTCCAGTCTCAGTCGACACCATTGCATCAGGTGACGAACTGAAAATGAGAAACACGAGATTTCAGGGAATTCCATCTCATGATTAATTTGGGTGTGCGGCACGTGGATTGGTTTAAATTCACCAACATTTGATTTTTGACCAATCAATGCACGTGATTTACTGGCACGTGCGGTCGACCGGTCGTCTAAATTTTGTTGGGCGCATCGACTCTTCGTGGGTCTGCCAAGGGGAGAATAGCTTCACACGCACGATACTAGAGAGAAAGTTAGCTTTTTTGGTGCCGTTGGGACTTGCTGCGAGCTTGCGTGCGTGGGTTGTCACGCACCACGTGGACCCAATATCAACTCTCAAGTTGATCTATTTTCTTCGACGAGTGATTTATTTATTCGCACGAGTTTTCAATTCAATACTGCCTTCAAGACAATCGTGGCGAAGTATTAAATTTCATCCTCCCGCTTGAGAATAATAAATGAAATATAGACCGAATGTCGATTTAGAGTTGTTGTCAAGCCGTCGCGCACGCCCACTCTTGAGCAAACGCATGTGCGACTGTCGTCGTTGCCCGAAGTGGGTTGACGGCGTGTACTCACACTCCTGATTTCGCCCGTTCCCATCATCACGACTCGCGAATCATGCTCCTCGAGTTTCCTGCCACGCGCGAGTCCGCCGCGAGCTGTGCGTCGGTCGCCTTTGGCGAGCGCTCGACCGACTCGCACGACTCGTACCTGCCTCTCGCAGCGTCCTTTGATCACTTGACGGCCGCCGACGTCGTGCGGATGCCGCGGATGCAGGGTGTCCTTCGTGTCCCCGCCAAGACGTTCAAGTGGTTTTCCTGGCGGCGGCACACCTCGACCCACGTCGACTGCTGGGTCTCGTTTGACGGGTACACGTTGCAGTGGTTTCTCTCGTGCGGCCGCGGCGTGTACAAGTCGACGCCAAGAGGATCGGTCACACTCGCGTCGTCGTCGGCGCGCTTTCAACTCCAAGACCTCGCGCCCGAGTATTCGTTTGCACTTGTCGACCTCTCCTCGTCGCCCACCCCCACACGACATGTCTTTAGCGCTGGCAATGCCTCCGCCAAGCGCGCGTGGCTCGATGCTCTTGGCGGCGCGCTCGTCGTCCACAACTGGTACGCGTCTTTTGAGGTCGGGCCGGTCTTGGGCCGCGGCGGCAGCAGCCACGTTGCGCTTGTGACCGAAAAAGCGACCGGCGCCACGTACGCGCTTAAGTCGATCGACACACGGCGGCACGCCGACGTCGCGGCCAACGAAATCGCCGCCATGAAGCGTCTCCCGCCGTCGCGCCACGTGACGCAGCTCCTCCAAGTCATCCACGACACATATGCCATCGGGCTCGTCATGTCGTACCACCGCGGCGGCCACTTGGGCGATCGAATCGGCGCGGCTGGCCGCCTCGATGCCGCGTCCAGCGCCTCACGCGAAGCCGCGGCGAGTCGTCTTGGCCGCACACTGCTCACGACGCTCGGCCAGCTCCATTCAGTCGGCCTCGTCCATCTTGACGTCAAACCCGCGAATATTCTCTTCCATCGACCTGGCGACGACGCATCGACCATGATCTTGGCCGATTTTGGGTTTGCCCATTGGACCCGCGATGACGAGACGGAGGACGATTTGACCGCGTCGACGCGCGGCACCGTGGGGTACATGGCGCCCGAACTCGTCGAGTACCAGTTTGGTTCAACGGCGTCGGCGTCGCCGCCACCGCCGCTTGCGCCCGCCGCCGACGTCTTTAGCGCTGGCGTCGTCCTCTTCCACATGCTCTTTGGCTTTGCCCCGTTCCAAGGCACGACGCCCGACTCGATTGTTCGACGTGTCTTGAACGGACACATGACGCGCCCCGCGTCACTGTGGCACTTGGTCTCCCCCGACGCCCAAGCCGTGCTCGAGACTATGTTGGCGCGCGACCCGACCGAACGAGCGACCGTCGAGACGCTCTTGGCCCATCGTTGGTTCGTTCCGCACGACGACAAGAGCTGAGAGCAGCTTGAGAATACCACCCAACGACGTCCAATATTTAATTCAGTGTTACTCTTTCCCAGTGGCTCCCCCATGGGGCAGGCAGGAGGATTGTATTGATTTGTCCGTGGCGGCGCCGCAGTTGGACTTGGTCAGAAGCGATGGATGTGTGTCGGCATCTCTTGGGCTGTCCATGCCATGAGGCGGGGGCGACATCGTGTCCCAGAGAGCAGACTCAAGAGGTCGTCAATCGCATGTGGACACCACATTGGCGGCCGTGTCCATTGGTGTCCTCGAGTCGATCAGAGATTCGGGATTCGCGTGTATACAAACTTCGAGATGTCGGGACATCACTTCAACCTCCTAGTCGTTTATCCGGATTCGAGCAGATTGAGGCATGAGGGCGATCATTCTTGGACTTGAAGCCCGCCCATGGACGCGTTCTTGCCGCCGCCGCTTGAGATTCCGGTGCGAAATTGGTTGGATGCCCAAGCTCTCCACCATGGAATCCCCGTGAACTCGGGTCGCCTTGTCATTGGCCTCGTCTTGAGCTGCCTCGTCGCGCCATTCACCCACCTCGTGCACGGCCTCACAGCGCGTACGCCGTCGATCTCTCATGCATATTCCTCTCACGTGATCACATGTAGGACACTTGTGCAACGTCGTCTTGGGCATGTCCCTCGCGATATTTGCCTTTGACTGGATGGTCATCCATTCCTTCTTGCCGACGCTCCTCACCTACGTCATCTTGCACGTCGCCCCTCGGTACGAATACACACTCGCATCATCCTGAGGCCATGCTCTTTTGTTAGATCCATGGTCGGCACGATCGTCGCGATCATGACGTTTGCACATTTGATCTACAGGTACATGCAATCGTCGTCCTCGGGCCACCTTGACCTCCATAGCCACATCCTGCGCGAATACTATGGTGCCGACATCATCTGGGACTGCGCGCAAATGGTCTTGACACTCAAGTTGGTCGGGACGGCCATCAGCTACGGCGACGGCGCGCTGCCCGCGGCGGCCAAGACACCTGCCATGTTGCGCAACCAGCTCCTGGCCGTGCCATCTCTCTTGGAGCTCTTTGGTATGTCGATCCTAGTGCCATGATACACACATGACACAAACCAGGTTATGTCTACTTCTTCCCGTCCTTCCTCGTCGGTCCCGTCTTTGAATTCAGCGACTACACGGCGTGGGTCGAAGCAAACCGAATCGCGCCGGTCGTTGTCGTCTTGCGCAACCTTGGCTTTCTCGTCTTGAGCATTGCAGGCTACGTCCTCTCGCAAATGTACTTTCCCATCGGCCAAGTCACGGCGTCAACGTTTTACCCAACGTTGCCTGCGTGGGCACGCTGGCTCATGCAACTCGGCTGTGTCGGCATGTACAAGTACACGTTTGTACGTTGTCTCGCAAGTGGATCTAATGGTCGTGTCTAGTTTATGGTGTGGCAGTTTGGCGAGTTGGGCGGTGTCTTGGCTGGGTATGGCTACAACCCAGCGACGAAAGACTGGTACGAGATATACGACGAACCGACGATCGTCGTGTGTTCGTCGAAACGATGGCCTTCATAACGTGTTGGGATAGGGACGGCCTCCGCAACAACAATATCTTTCTCGTTGAAGTCCCCACGAGTACGCGTGTCATGATCAACAACTGGAACATCAAGGTCGCGGCGTGGCTCAACACATGTATGTCGTCGCAATCGATGCTTGTGACTAACATGGTAGATGTCTACCAACGGGTGGGACTGACCAAAGACGGCAAGCCGACGGCCGTCTCGACCTTTGCTTCGTTCCTCGTGAGCGCGTTGTGGCATGGGCTACTGCCTGGCTATTACTTTTTCTTTATCTTTATGGGCTTGACGCTCGAAGTGGGCCGACGTACGTGTGTGTCTCTTGCTTGGATATTTTTGACAATGGCTGTAGAAATGCGACGTCGTGTCCGCGCGACTTTTCACTACACGGAAGATCGCAACGGCCACCCGCATGCGAT
Organism: Aphanomyces stellatus; assembly: GCA_009835185.1. Taxonomy (NCBI): domain Eukaryota; phylum Oomycota; class Saprolegniomycetes; order Saprolegniales; family Verrucalvaceae; genus Aphanomyces; species Aphanomyces stellatus. The sequence continues at coordinate 39,087 of VJMH01005111.1, read as the reverse complement.
TTTCACAGAGTATTTCGACTCGTCCAAGGCACACCCACTCGCGTTGTTGTACGACGTCGCAGGTAACGATCGCTGTCGTGGCTTATATAAGTCGTCCGTAGGAGTACTCTTGGCCCATTTCTTCACCAACTACTTTGGCATGGCGTTTGCCAACAACAACATGCAGACCTTCCTGGCCGTGTGGTCGACGGTCTATTACATCCCCCACGTGTTCATCCTCTGCCTCTTTGTCGTCTTCAGCCTGACTGAGCCCAAGAAACCCAAAGCCAAAACGGGGTAGAGCTCGGAAGAGCACCAGAATACAACATTATCGTGTCGTTGCATTGCCTTGGACGAATCCTGAATCTCCGCAGTGCGTCTCAGTGTACTGGTATGGCGAGACTGGTATTGTCAGTACTGGTGATAGTAATTATCAGCCCACAGTTACTGTGGGCCGCTTGACCGTCGCCGCCGTTGGTCTTCGGAGAGCTCTGAACGGGAGGACGACCGCCGCATCCTCTCGAGGAGAGAGGAGACGACCGGGAGTCCCGACGACGACGTGGCAGCCGACGATAAAACCGCCGAATGAGACGAGACATACACAACCAAGTCAGACGAGTTGCCGAGCGACAATTTGTGGAGATGCAGACAGGAATCTGCCACGAGTGTGCTACGAGACACAAATTGGAGTTCGACTTAGCCACCCGAATATTGATTGCGCCACAAGAATAGAGGGAACGTCTTCAAGTTATCCACTGGATTCGTCGGTGGGGAGGACAGTGACACTGCGTTCTCGTGATCATCGCGATCGTGGGTAGATTGGCCACCATGTGCTTTGGCACCCACCATTGGAAATCGCGGCGTTGAACTCGGAGCAATTGGCCGACTGGATGCAACGAGGGCACCCATCGACGCACGTGCAACAATCGAGAATGGCTTTAGCGCAAGCAGCAAGCTACGTCCCCGTCGTCACACACGATGTCTCGCGACAACATTACCTGGGGAAAGAGGGTTGCGACATGCGGCGCAATGCCAATCCCGCCTTTGCGAGTTTCGTACAAGATGACGCGCGATGGTCTACCCACAACTCGTCGACATGGCGAACCAAACTTGGCACGCATTTCAAATTCGCCCACGTGCTCGGTCTCGAGATCCCTCGGTTCCACGAGCATAAAATGCGGGACGACGGCCAAGAACAAACGATTTGGTCACCGCCGTCGAGAAGCGGTCGCAAAAAGTTCTCCAGCGCACCGACTTGTCGCTTCCGCCCATGGAGCCAGAAGGCCACGCCATGTGGATGGACATCCCCGACGACGTTGGATATGGTGCCAACACTCGTGCCCTCCACGGAGTGAGTGGCAATGCCGAAATGGACGAGCGGGGAGATGTCGAGCGAGGGCAGGAACGTCCGGTGGTGTTTTGTATTTGAGTCGCGCGCGGCCTCATGTGGGTGTGAGCGGGTCCAAGACGACGGCTTGAGGTGGTTTGTGAAACATGGTTGACCCGAGCGAGGCGTCGAACGCGTCCAGAGGCGAGTCGAAGCAAATAATGATTGCCAAGGAATTCTACATTCGCAAGCTTTGATGATGCCAGCCAACAAGTTGCAGTACCTTGCCGTTGCGACCCTTTCGTCCCACATCGAGGCGATGGACGCAGGACAGCCCACGTGCAGCCAATCAAATCGCGTTCTGACATGTCAAAAGAAACACCAAGCGCTCTATTTTGCTTGCCCCATCAAATTGGAAGTGAAGAAAATCCAAGCGAGTTCATACTTCGCCAATTCGGATGGCCTCGCGGTTAAACCTGTGGAAACCAAATTCGTTGGCGACTAAGACAGCCTTCACCCACGACTATGATTTTCTCCATGTCGTGTTTCAAGCGGCGATCTCGTCCTTGCAACAATTTGTTTTATTGCATATGTATTAATTTGGGTTTGTCGATGGACAAGAAGGATGATTGCTCACACGTGCGAGCGTTCTATCGGCCGGTTTGGTTTGAATTGAGTACTTCTAAGCTGTGCTCCACACGATGAGGGAGACATGTGCAAACACAAGACTGGGGAGTGCGGCTCCCGACAAATAAGAGCCTAGTGTCTTAGAGGGATCAAAACCCTAAGTGACTACGAAGTAGGGGCTGGGATGAAAGGCTCCCAGCCACCGCTGTTGCAAGATCTACATACATTCCTGTCTACACTCACTCAACCTATTGCCATAAGGCCACACTCAAGGGGTCACATCGTGACACCCGAACGGCGTGCTTGGACTGGGCTTTGTCCATCACGCACAGCACATTCCCCCTAAGCCCAGGATAGCCAAGGGACGTGTCGATTTGCCGACCGCCCTTCGACACGCTGGTATGCTCGACAGGCAGCACCCATTCCATGGCGTACTCCGTCGGAACCAGTCGACCTGCTAACGTCGCGCCAAGGCTTCCTTGATCTTGAGCACCATAACTTTGTCGGCTATCAATTCGCAATACTTACTAATCATGTCAGGGATGTCTTCCTTGAGGCTTCGCAGTGTCTTCCACTAAATTCCAGCGGCGGCGACATCCTAGGCCACCCCAAAAAAATTCTATAACAACGATGCGTGGCAAAAAGGCGTGAACGAACGCATGCATATTGTCGACAACAATGTATTCTTTGGGTTGGAAGTGAAGCAAGAAAATGCCAACCTCGAACACGGAAACATCGACGAGGCACCAAGTAAGCGCGCCAAGTTCACCCACGATCGCACCACAAGTACCATGGACGGCATCGCTACTTTGGCTGCGACGGCGCCCCTGGCAACCATCGCCGACATGCCAACAACACCAGCCCCAGTACCAGCGAGGACGCCGACACCAACCAGAAAACCAATTAAGGCAAACACGACGCTTAGGGTGGCAACGCCACCCACGCCAACGATCCGACCACCGACGACCCCAACGACCCCAACATCCAGATCGAATGTGATGGACACAGAGAAGATGGCAGAAGAGCTCTTGGAAGCCATAAAGTTCAACAAGAGAAAGGAATCAGCAATGCGGTCAATGTTGAGAAACACATCTGGCGTGCAGGCGTACGAATTGGAAAAGAAAACTCGTTTGATTGCTCGATTGGAAACGGAAAAGGTGGATCGTGACGAAGCAGAAGTTGTAGGAACTTGCTCAAGCATTTTCGACGGCACTGTTGTAGTTGGCGAAATGCTGTTGAAGGAACACGAAGCTGAGAAGCAAAGAAAAGCCATAGCCATCAACCTGAAATCCTTGATTCTGGCCATGGGCGCCAGTTTGGACGAATTTGAAAGTAACATGGCGGGCAAGTTGGACATTGCCTCAAGCTTCGGGCCACGGAACGATCGTTCATCAAGCTCAAGGCCAAATGGAATGACATCCAAGCATCCATGCCCATGCATTGGCACACACAAGAAGAATCCATTTGCCAAATGGAAACGCAATTTCGAGACTACGAGAACACGGTCAAGACGAACGATCAGGTTGCACTCGCCTGTTTTGATCTCGTCGCTGGAGTACTCGGACAAAATATTGTTGATTTAAAAGATAGATCCATTTAACTCGAAGAAGAGACCAAAAATACAAAATCATTCAACACGTTGCTCAGGAAAGAAAATGATAACCTTCGTGTACGCTTGAGTCAACATCCCGAGCCAATTCTAATTGAAGAGTACGTGTACTCGTCAATAGATTCCTGATTAATATTCTAGAGTCTTGAATGAGCGTGTGGATGACCCCATAATTATATTTAAGTGTTGGAAGGTGGAAAAATCAATTGGCATCCAAATACTTCCACTATATGACGGCCGCGAAATCAGTGGAATATCTGTGGACGACGAGACGCATAAATTTTGTGGCCCAAACAAGGGAATGAAGGCTTTGCGCTTCGTGTGGCGAGGTATGTTTGTCGTTTGCATGCTGTAATGACATTTCCTGGTTCTCGCTTCGAGTTGTTCGAACAAAAGTATGGACGACGTCGAAGGTGGAGTGTCCATATGTTCAACAGCTCATTTATGCGTAGAAGTTTCTGTGGAGATATTCTACACGATTCTGTTGCGTCTTTGTAAAGCGTCATTTTGCTATTGGGGCGAGCGCGAAGTCAATTCAAAAATTATAGAGTGGCTTTGCGAGGTTGTTGTTCCACACGTTGAGCCCGGTGTATATTACGCCGGCAAGGGCTCCAAATATCGTGTAAGTATTTGGGCACAACCACCTTGATCTCAACTAATGTCTAGGTAAAATGGATAGGCATCGGACAAAAGGGCTACACGGACAAAATTTCTCCACTCAATCCTGACGATGAAGGCAAGATAAACGACTTCAAATAAAAGGTGAAAGTCGGTCCCGTGGACGACATTTTGGCCAAAGTTGACGGCGATGCATCTTACATGTTCTCGAAAATTATGTACTTGAAATGAATATATTTTGGTTACAGTTGTCCACGCAGACACCAAGCCCAGGAGGAAGGCCCGTTCAATTCTGCATTTGCGTGCGCCACCGCATCCTGCAGAAGCGTGCCCACGTATTGCAAGATTACGTCGAGTCGCATACGCGTGAGTTTGACAGAGATCGACCGGAGCTGGGGCCGGTAATGGCTTCGACAAGCTCAAACACCTCTTGGGAGACATCGGTCGCATTGTGGGAAAAGAGGAACCACGCGAGTGGCATGAGTTCGGTTCGGCCATCATGGTGCTCGCCGGCTGGTATCGCTCGGCTTCATGCGTCGCACCGCACTTAACCATTACGAGTCGCTGCGGTGGCGGCGCGGCACCGCAGCGACTCGTAATGGTTGAGTGCGTGGAAGAGCACCGGGGCGAGCGAAAGCAACGGCCCAAGCAGCTGCATCGCGCAGTCCTTCAAGAACACGATGAAAATATAATCAAATATACATTTATTTATTGTTTAGGGAGAGAATTCCCAATACAGCTTGGCCCATATCACCACACATTTCTTCGAGATGCGCCATTACACGTCACCCAGTCAACTCGGCAATAGAAAAGAGCGTACCAATTCTGCTTTGAGGTGTTTTTCGCGGGCATCGAAACTTGTGTCGTCGACGGACGGCGTCTCGATCCGCAACACCAACGGAGCTTCTCCGTTTCACGACTGCAAAGAATTCTTCAAGGCACAAGCGTACTTTGTAGCGCTTGTGCCATTGATTTGCAGCAAGACATCCCCCGTCCTCAAGCCGCAAAAATACGCCATCGAGCCTTCATCGACAGTGAGCACTCGAGTCGCCCTGTCGACCTCAAATCAGGATGGCAATGGGAAAACCGAGTGACTTGACGCTACAAATAGTCGGTAATATGGAGATGTGGCGGCGATAAATGCAGGACTCTGCTTTGACAAAGGCACATCAAATCCGCCCAATCGAGAAATTTACGTTTGAGCACGATGAAACTCCCTACGTGCAGTACTGCGCGACGGCCACTCACCTCAATGGTCCATCTGGCCGCGAATTTGGCAACACCTACAAGAGCGCATTGAGAGCCGCAGACACAAATATGTTTCGTGATACGGCCGCCATGCGAAATTCATTATTGTCGGACCAACCTCACCTGGTGCCCTTGTCATGACGGTGCCTTTGCAAATGGCGCAACCTGACTCCACCATTCCCCCCCCCCCCCCCGAACCTGAGAATTGCGATGTCTCTCCGTTTGACTCATTGGACACAACGTTTTCAAGCTCCACAAGGTCTGCGTTTACGCCCGACAACCGAAGGTTCGATATCCAAAGGTTTCTCCAACTGTGTTTGATAAAAAATGGCGCGTTTGATCCCGACGATGTTGCCACTGCGAAGAGAGCACAAGGACACGAAATACTCATGTTGACCATACTTTGCGAGGCACGTAAGTTGCCTGAATGCATAGAATTTCATGGTTATCTGGGTGAAACGGAGCAAGATGCCTTTACAGAGTTTTCGTTTGCGAAGCGTCCAAACACCCAGATTATGGATGGGTTTCTTACCACGGCGAACGCCAGTGTACACAATGTCATGCATGCCTGCAATTCCAAATGCCAAAAAGGTGCCAGCAATCGATCGTGGCACAAAGCACCAAATCGAATATCAAAATTTTCGGATAACTTTTGACATCCAATATCCGGATGGGTGTTTCACTCACAGAGATGTCCTCCCTCTCCTATACAAACAGGAGGTCTATCCAAGCCGACACTCACTTTCGCCAGCGAACGTTCACTCGACTTCATGGATCTCCCCATCGTCATGATGGATCCATTCGTACCCGCGCGGGAGGCTGTCGACGCCATGTCGCTTCGCATTGGTGTCCCCTCGAACGTCGTGCGTCTCATGATTGGTCTCATTGGTGGCTGCCTCCTCGCGCCGCTTTCGCATCTGCTGTCGTCGCCGCGCCACCGCCACACACTCAATACTGTGGTGGGCATGGCCATGGGGTGGTTTGTCTTTGACGTGAGTTTGGTGCACTCGATCGTGCCGACCGTGCTGGTCTACACCTTGATGGTCGCGGCCCCTCGGTACATTCGATCTCGATGTCGTCTTTATCGTCTCGTACTAGACATTTGGTCGGACAAATCACGGCCGTCGTTCTCTTTGCCTACTTGGTGGCCGCGTACGCATTGCACATGCTCCTCAACTTCATCACGATGATCTTTTAGCCATGCCTTGCGCGAATTTGGCGGCGCCAGCATCATGTGGGACGCGCCCCAAATGGTCCTCACACTCAAATTGACGGGCACTGCCATCAGCTTTGCCGATGGCGCGCTTCCCACTGACAAAAAGTCGGATTCGATGTTGCGCAACCAGCTTCTGGACCGCCCATCTTTCCTTGCTCTCTTTGGTGGCCATCAATTTTAAATTACCACGGTTGACCCCCATGTGTCTAGGCTACGTGTACTTTTTCCCCACGTTTCTCGTTGGTCCGATCTTTGAATTCAACGAATACTTGATGTGGGTCGATCGGCCCCAAGTTGCGCCATGGCGCGTCACGCTCTACGTCTTGGCCATGTTGGTTGTCTGTATTGCTGGGCACGCTGCCTCGGAACTCTATTTTCCCATCTTGGCGATGGATCGTCCAACGTATTACTCGCATTTGCCGTTTCCCGCGCGGCTGTGCTTGCAATTGGTCGCGTCGGCGTTGATGAAATTTCGATTCGTGCGTCATTGACTCGATTGACCAATTTTGATTTTGGTTGTGTAGTACATGGTGTGGCAGTTTGGTGAGCTTGGAGGCATCTTGGCGGGCTACGGCTACAACGATACGACACGTACATGGTGAGATATGGCGCTGCAAGTATTTTTAATTTGGTGATTGGGTCAAACTCCTTGGTCGTAGGGACGGCCTCCAAAACAACAACCTCTTTCTCGTCGAAATCCCCGTGAATTTGCGCGTCGCGATCAACAACTGGAACATCAAAGTCGCGAAATGGCTCAACACGTGTACGAGCGTTTCGCCCATGTGACGACTTTGTATTGCCCACGTTTAGATGTATACCAACGAGTGGGGCTCCACTGTGGCAAGCCCACAACCCTGTCAACGTTTGCTGTATTTATCGCAAGTGCTGCGTGGCATGGTCTCCTTCCTGGGTACTATGCCTTTTTTATCATGGGCGGATTGGGCACCGAAGTTGGCCGACGTAAGGCGATGACCCTTGTATGCCAACGATATCGAGTCGACATTGTAGACGTGCGCCGACGGTGTCGGCACTATTTTCATTACACCGAAGACCGACAAGCCCACCCGTGGGCTCCTTTCTTGGACTTTCTCGATCCCAAGAAAGCGTCCCCGCTTGCGATTGTCTATGATGTTGGAGGTAGGTGTCCATTGGGGGAATGCCAATTGACCTGTGACGTTATATGATAGGGGTTGTCCTGTCGTGGGTAATGATTGGCTATTGCGCGCCGTCGTTTGTGTGGCTCGACATGGCACGGTGTTTCAAGTGGTGGTCCACTGTCTACTGCATCCCGCACATCGTCACGGTCGTCACGCTCGTGGCCTTTCTCGTCACCGACCCGAAACAGCCGAGAAAGGCCACGTAGCTTCAACGTGAAACCGCCCGTTTCATATAAAACCTTTATAAAACCATACATTGACACAGGAGATGTCCATGGAGGTGTATAACGCGCATGTATATTACTCAACAGAAACTTTATCAATGCATACATTCCAGGAATGAATTTTTTATAGTCCAAGCGTCGTGCACCTCATCCACGAGCCTGACTTCTTGGGCACGGTTGAAGCTTCGACTAGCACCATGAACGTCTATGTCCCAGGTCGAGACGCCGTAGATGACTTTGCGCTGGCCAATGGGATGCCTGTCAACGTCGCTCGATTGGCCCTCGGACTCGTGGTGTGCTGCCTCGTAGCGCCCTTGTCGCATGCTTGGTCAAACCCAACCACTCGTATTGCATAATGTGTTTGTTCGACCACTCTCAGACATCCATTTCTAGGCCACGTCAGCAACATCGTGCTCGGTGTAGCCATCGGCTGGTTTGTGTTTGACGTGAATTTGATCCACTCGATCGTCCCGACGCTCGCGACCTATGGCTTCGTGCACTTTGCCCCGCGGTAGCCAACCCCGGCCGACGACGATTTGATGACGTTATCCTAGCGCCTTGGCGGGCCGTCTCACGGCCGTGGTCTTGTTTGCCCATTTGATTGGCGCGTACGACAACTCATTTGATGCTTTGTTCACGTCATCGGCAGACACATCTATCGCGAATTTTTCGGGGCCGACATCATGTGGGACGCTGCACAAATGGTCCTCACGCTCAAGTTGACGGGCACGGCCATGAGTTATGGCGACGGCGCATTGCCAGACGGCAAGAAATCCCTGGCCATTCGAACCAATCAACTCGTGAAAGCGCCATCTCTGTTGGCATTGTGTGGTCAGGAATACTCAACATCGATCCGACGGCATGTCTTCTCTTACGAGCGGGTGCCATGTCGTAGGCTACGTGTATTTTTTTCCAACGTTTTTGGTCGGCCCGATTTTTGAATTTAACGAATACGAGCGATGGGTCCACGACCGCCGCGTCGCCCCCGTCGGCGCCATCCTTCCGAAGATTGGACTGCTTCTCGTACGTCCTTCGCGGTGTTCATTTGAATTAATTCGTCTGGAAAATGATATTGTGACTTGCAGGTTTGCATCATTGGCCATGGAATCTCGGAAGTGTATTTGCCCATTGCAAAAATGGACACGCCTGCGTTTTACCCTGACGCTTCCTTTCTCCAACGCCTCGTCTTACAATTGCTGGCGTGTGACTTCTACAAATTCCGATTCGTACGAGATTGATCTTTGTGTTCACTGATGGACGCGTAGTACATGGTGTGGCAATTTGGCGAAGTCGGTGGCGTCTTGGCTGGCTATGGCTACGACCCAACAACCCAAACATGGTACGATCATCTCTTCGTCTTAGACGGAACCGAATGTCTTGTCCCCTCTTGTAGGAATGGACTCCAAAACAACAACTTGTGCATCGTCGAAGTGCCCGTGAATTTTCGAGTCGCTGTCAACAATTGGAATATGAAGGTTCAAAAGTGGCTCAACACATGTATCAATACTCCTGTGCCAAGTATTGTGTTGAGGTTTGACGTAGACATTTACCAACGTGTGGGACTTCAAGACGGCAAACCGACTACCCTATCAACATTTAGCGTCTTCGTCGCTAGTGCCGCGTGGCATGGCCTTTTGCCAGGCTACTATGTATTTTTTGTGACTGCTGGCATTGGCATTGAAGTTGGCCGACGTACGACGACCACTCGTTTTATCGAGTCGATAACATATGTAGATTTGAGACGCAGGCTGCGACCTTATTTCCATTACACTGAAGACCGCCAGGCCCATCCATGGGCAATCTTTCTCGAGTTTTTGGACCCCAAGAAAGCATCTCCCCTGGCCATTCTATACGACGTCGGAGGTACTTTCGATCGAGTTGGAATTTTTTTACTATTCAAGCATAGGGCTGGTGGTGTGTTGGGTCACAGTATATTATTCCGCGCCTTCGTTCTTCTGGCTCGATATACCGCGTTGCATGCAGTGGTGGTCCACCATGTATTTTGCCCCGCACATTGCCTTGATCGTGCTTCTCCTTGGGTTTACTCTCCTCAAGCCAAGCTCAAACGCAGCCAAGTCGAAAGCTGCGTGATTCAAATTCATTTCTCCATTACTGACAGAGCTATCTATCTATACACGATCAAAAATCCATATCTTGCCTGTTGTCACTCATCAAAGGCATTGTAGTTCGAGAAAAGTCCCAGGAACAAAGTCTACTTGAAAAGTCTCGAAAATTCTAGCACAGGCTTCGCGCAAACACTCAAAAGGCAGCCTGCCACGCCATTGCGGAGGTGTATATATATTACATATTTATCCTGTCACCTATTTAACACATTTGTTAAACCTACCAGCGTCCGAAAAACGTATGGTTTAAACCGATTGCTTTGTTTTTGCTTGAACGTTGATCGTTTAACATCGAGGTGGCTGGACGAATGGTGTTGTTGCAAATGAAAGACACTTTCCGCGCCAGCAGCATCGACTTCATTTTCCGATGAGTTCCTCGTCGCAACCCCCTGCGAACGAACCCAAGACCGCCTCGGAACCCATGCTTGCGCTGCCAGCGACCTCTGACGCTGGCCCTGTGCTCACGGTCGGCGGCAACTCGCTCGCACTCGACCACTTGGGGCCGATAGTCGTCCAGACTGATGGGTCGCTCATGCGCATTTCCGACTGGGAGGGCAAGACCGAGCATGAGAAGGCCATGATCTCGCGCGTGATCGCAAAGCGAAACAAGGAACGCTTGGACGCTCTCCAAGCCGCGGCCAACGCGGAGATGGACTAGGGACTCGACGTCAAACTATATTAATTGTCACATATCCCTGAGAGATTTGCTGGTGCCTGTTCGAGTCATGTGTCCGTCCACTGCGGTCCCTCTTTCGCACATGCACAAGAATATACCAAGAACGGATAAGACTCAGTTTATGGGGATAACTTCGTCTGGTTCACGAGCGACGTGTTCGCGAGCACGAATGCCATGGCCTCGTCGGTGGTGGCATTTTCCGTCGATAACGCATTGCCCGATTGACGCCATGTGACCGCGCAGCGAGAATCAAAGATGTACATGTTCCAGAATTGCCGGTGGTCGATCGTGATTATCAAGTACCGCTGAAGGCAAAACGGCCCCACGCCTTGGTTGTCGGTGTGACTGGCCCACGTTGGCACATTGTCATTCGTGTACATGACCAAATTGCCGTCGGGCTGCATGGTGACACGAGTGCTGCCCGATCCTTGCGTGTTGGTCGCCCACTTTGGGACGTTGCCTTCCACGTAGAGGACAAAGTTTGAGTCGGGCTGCATTCGAATGTTGATGCCGTCGTCGCCAAGCTGCTGGCCTTGGTACAACGTACTGTGGTCGTCCGAAAAGAGAGCATAACCAGAATCGAAGCAGGAGCTGCAGTATTTGCCTGCGTCGACTGGAGACAGCGCCGCGGCGAGGAGGGCAGCGACAGCACCTACGATGTGCATCCTGACACGTAAATTTCAAAATGACTCACGCACACAGGCGTTCTGGCTCAAGAGTGTCAATGTCCGCTTTGGTCTGGATTTAGGGTTCGTGAAGCTTGGTGAACTGCAATCGATTGTCATTGTCCGTTTGTGTTTTCGATCCTCTCAAATACTATTGTCTTAAATAAATAGCCTCATTTGACAGGATTGAGCCACAACTGTGGAGGCCATAGTCCTCTGACAAACCAATCAATATCCAGTGCCAACTCACGCTATCGTAGTCATCATATAGACATCTCAAAGGTCGTGACGAAGGCGTAAACCATTAAGCGTCAACGCTGCATGTCATGGCCACCGCAGAAATGTGCTCGTGGTGATTCGATTTAGGGGTTCTCAGGTCGTCACCTTCAGATTCGCTTGGTTTGATTGAAACGGAGTCGCCCCTCCTGCCACGATGTTGCCCCGCGATCCTTCATGTCTTCCGTCCCAGTCACCTCGCACGAGCCAATCAAGTGCAAACCCGAGATTCAATTCGCACACATTATTTCGACATTGTGCAAATCGTGCGCCGCCATGAACGTCCCGTTCCGCGGGTCCCTTGACGCGATGTCGGAAGCCAACGGTCTTCCAATCGACCCCGTCCGCGTCATCGCCGCGCTCTTTGCCTCAGTCTTCCTCGCGCCGCTCTCGCATGGCCTCTCGTCGCCCTCCCTCCGTCCGTCGTCGTCGCCTGCGTCGTTCTCTCCATCTCTTATCTCTCTCTCTCTGTTAGGCCATCTCTGGAACGCGGTCCTTGGTCTCGCCAGCGCGTGGTTTTGCTTTGACGTGCTCGTTGTTCACTCCCTTGCGTCGACGCTGTTTACGTATGCCGCCATTCACCTCGCGCCTCGGTAACCAAGTATCTTCTCGCCATCGTCACGACATGCCTCGCGTCTCCTAGGGCACATGTGGGCACGATTGTCACCGTCTTTGTATTTGGACACCTCCTCTATGCGTACGTCATGCAATGACCTTCAAAGGTCGCATTGGGTCCAATCGATCATCGGCGCCTCATGCCCATGAACTAGGAATGCACTACGCGAAATCTACAATGTTGTCATGATGTGGGACGGTGCTCAAATGGTCTTGTGCTTGAAATTGGTTGGCACGGCCATCAGCTACGGCGACGGCGGCCGCGCCGCAGACAAGAAGACGTCGCTTATGCTACGCAACCAACTCGTTGAAAAGCCATCGTTGTTGGCTTTGTTTGGTAGGAACACACTCTTGGTATCAATTGCGTTGCTCACTTTGTGTTTTTGTTGCCAGGGTACATTTACTTTTACCCGACGTTTCTCGCGGGCCCTGTGTTTGAATTCAACGACTACGTGGCCTGGGTCGTCGAGCGACGCAGTGCACCCGTCTCAGTCCTTGTGCGCAATTTGGTCCTGACTGTCGTACGATTGTCGAGGTTGTCGATTGATTCTTGACCACTCGTTCTAGGTCGTCATTGTGGGCTACGGTGTCTCGGACGTCTTTTTCAACGTTGCGACGATGGACACACCTGCGTTTTATCCGACGGTCCCCCCTTTTGCCCGCCTCCTCTTGCAATGTGTGGCTGTGATGCTCTACCGCATGCGATTTGTACGATTGCCTAGCCCTCGTGGCATACTCGAATCTGATTCCAACGTAGTACATGGTGTGGCAACTGGGTGAAACCGCGGCCGCCTTGGCCGGATACGGCTACATGGCCGACTCGAATGACTGGGACGGGCTCCGCAATAACAACATATTGTTGGTCGAGTGCCCGACGAATTTTCGCGTCGGCATCAACAACTGGAACATTCGCGTTTCCGTGTGGCTGAGCACGTGTACGTGTGTGTCCATGAATGGATGGCTGTCGTGCGCCGACTGAACGTTCTGAGTAGACGTGTACCAGCGGCTGGGGTTAAAAAATGGACGGCCAACAGGCCGCTCGACCTTATACACGTTTTTGGTCAGCGCCCTCTGGCACGGATTCCTCCCGGGGTATTATCAATTTTTTGTCATGGGGGCCATCTATTCGGAATTGGGCAAAGGTACTCTCGCATGTGTTGATAGCAACAACTTGTTGCTGATAGTGCTTCGCCGTCGGTTCCGTCCGTACTTTCATTACACTGAAGACCGCAAGGCCCACCCGTATGCGATTTTCTGGGAGTACACGGATGCGTCCAAGGCGAGCCGGTTTGCTGTCGTGTACGATCTCGGCGGTGCGATGTTTGACATTTGAAAGGACTCATACCGTATGACACGTAGGCATGTTTCTCACATGGACGATGATGCAATACATTGGCTTGTCGTTTGTCCTCCAAGATATGACGCGATGCTATTACATGTGGCGCAGCGTCAACTTTCTACCGCATATCATTCCCGTCGTCCTCCTCGCGGGCCTTTCACTCACAGAGCCCAAAGCCATCAAAGCCAAAGTTGTCTAGTCCAGATAACGTTGGAAAAACTCGACATTGTGGTACACTGAGTTGTATGAAAGTTTGTTTGGTGATCTCCTGTATATTATAATAAAGTATGCAGTTGGAAAGTATTTGACCAGACTACGTGATTTTTGATTGGCCGTTGGATCATTCAAAATGGTTTCAAACGATATCATTGGCTAATGCCCCGCCTTCTTAGAATTATAAAATACCACTGGTGCAACTCTGTCGAGTAGTTCCGTCGTTATCTGGAGCTCCGCTTCATGTTGCATTTGGCCAAGTCGATTTACTGTAATGCAACGCACGATTTGTTCCATTGTTGGTACAACCCCCCTTGGCAGAATTTCCCCAACACACTCGTCCATTCGACGACGCATACTAGTACCATGATGGCATTATAGCGATTGCAAACCAACCGAACCGGTATTGGCTCGTTGAGGGTGGCGATCCAAACACAAGAAGTTCAAGTTATATTCAAGCGCAATTGGACTGCAGGACACTGAGTGGCACGATGGTGACCACACAAAGGCCAAGTTCGGTCTATATTGATTTGGCAAGCGATTTGATATGGACGGTTACCATCCAATGCAACGGATCGCAGCCTAAACGCACAGCACATTCTCTTCTGTCTGAAACTCGTGTCAATGAAAATGTGTGTGTGGTTGTGGCGACAACTTGTCCATTTAGTAGCCCGCAACACTCTTCCCAGTTCGATGAGTTGTTGCCATCCTCTCATAGAAACAATCAATCATTGCACCCACTAGTATTCTAGTCATGTTTTAGTAGATCCACCTACTAGTTTGACACCCACCGACAATTAATCCAATCGTTCGGGTCAGTCGAAATTTCCCCACTCCCCCCACATCGAGGCCGAGGACGAGCCCACACGACACGCATTGAACCAAGATAAAGTCAAGGACACCGCTAACCTTGGCTCGGCCACGCATGCTTCTGTCGAATCGTCGCCTGTCATCGCCTTGCTTTTGTACAGAGCGCTAAAGGAGGTCAATTTTATGTCACTTATAATATACACAAAATACAAGGGTATTTATACTTTTTATATAAGGCATTTATTGTACATTTATTAAAGACTACATAACTTGCTTATATAATTCAAATTATGTACACTGCAGCAAAGTCCTGCCCACCTAGTCAGAGTGGCACAACAAGAGTACAACTAAACGGTGTGTGGGTGGTGCGGCCGTCCGTCGAAAGTTTAATTGTCAACTTGCTGTGTTGTGCTCATCGTGTGCTGCGCCATGTCCCGCGCGCCGATTTTCGTCCAACGGCTCTACTTCATGCTGGAGAAGTCTGGCAGCACCGACTTGGTCAGTTGGTCGGCCGATGGCCTCTCGTTCCTGATCCACGAACCCACCCTCTTTTCCAAGCGACTCTTACCCAAGTTTTATGGCCATGGGAAGCTCGCGACCTTTGTGCGGGACTTGAGCCATTTTGGGTTCCACAAAGTCACGCAATTGCCGCACCGACTCGACGTGATTGAATACTGCCACATTGATTTCCAGCGCGGCAACGTAAAAGCGCTCCGACGGATCCAGAAGCGCATGAAGCAAAACCTCGACACCAAGCAACGCCAGGTCGTTGATGAAATCGAAGACATCATTGTCAACATCAAGCGACAGCTCGCGTCCGAGCAGACACGGAATCGCGACATGGCCGACTATTTGAGTTGTGTCATGGACGATCCTTTGCCGCAGCTGCCGTCGCCACCAATGTCGGCGCCGTTGTTTGACTGCGTCGAGCCAATGCAACTTACGAATCATCCCGTACCGGCGTGTCCAGAATGGAGCGACTGCTGGCTCGAGGTCGCTGACCTCTTGGCCCCCCAGCCAGACATGCTCTGCATGTGTTGACCCCGAGAGGAGAAGTGACAGTCGTGGCAAGCCAGCAAAATAATTTATGAATGTACAAAGAAGTGTTCGACATTTTCTTGCGTGCAATCACCGAGGCCGAGACAACAATTCGAGCAGTTGTTGTCCATTGTTATCCTACTGGTAAGCATGGCATTACAGTTTTACAAGTCAGATGACCTCATATGGCGGACACTCTGCCGTAGAAGCGAGGGCGAGAGCGATGCGACACATAGAGACTTGGGCAAGCGCAGGTTATGTCAAGCACATCTGTCGTTTTTCAATCCCGTCTATCATGTGTGCGGCTTTCCTTGTTGGCTTAACATCACTCCCTTGATTCGATGTGGAGGCATGAAGACCGTTCTCTCGTTCCATGCTGGATCATCTCATGCAGTAAATGCACGGGCGACCTCGTGTACGGGAGAGGTAGGAATCACGCCGGCGCGGCGCGATCAATTCATGTCCAACAACCAATCCAACACTTCGTGCGCGCAATTCTCTCGTCGCTGCAGCAATTGCAGGATTCCAGACAACTCGCTCCAAACTTTTTGCGACCACGTGTATTTTTATGCCAAAATAATATGGCACGAGTGGGCGCCCTGGAGTATACAATTCTGGAGTGTGAGCCATATCGTCCCACTGTATTTTAAAAGAATGGCCTGCACAACCAAACCTGACTCGGTCGTAACGGCCAAGAGGCAACCCACAAACAACTTGCGGTGATTTTTCATACTTTGCGGTGATTAGCATGTTCAAAGACAGGGCTCTGCTTCAGGTCCATTTCAAAACTTTCCATTCACGTGCACATGACCACCACGTCGACGACTCGACGCAGCACCACCATTTCGCCCTTTGTCAAGAAGCTCTACTTTATGCTTGAAAAGGCCCACGCACCGGCCCTGGGCTGGACCACCGATGGCCTTGGCTTTTGCATATACGCGCCAGACGAGCTTGTCTCGACCCTCTTGCCTAAATTTTTCCATCACAACAAGCTCGCGACGTTCCAGCGCAGTCTGCATCAACACGGGTTCCACCTCCGGCGCGACGATGGCCTCTTCCTCGAGTACGCGCATGTCCATTTCCAGCGCGGCAACATCCCTGCGCTCCACCGCATCCAGGACAAGAAGACGTCCAAGGACGCCTTGCCAGCGCCGCGCCGCGCAATTGTCGACGAGATCGAACACACGATCGTCGACATCAAGCGAAAGCTGCACCAAGCCCAGCGCGCGACCGACGACATGGTTTCTTTCCTCGCCCAAAACACGCAACGCGCCGACGACGACGCGGCCACCCGGGCTTACTTGGCTTGCCATAGCTGGATGGACGCGCTTGTGCTACCGCTCGCAGCGTCGTGCTCGTCACCGCCAGAGCGATGCTTGGCCTACTGATCGACGCACCGACGGCGCGGTGGCCTTATTTAATATTTATAATTGCAACATTGGGATTGCAATGTCCTGTATCGTGCGTGGGTTTTTTTACCCACCACATACATTATAAACACGGAGTTGTGTCGCACATTTGGCTCACAACGATGAACTCAAGTGGCAAGGCAAGGATCAGTCGTGACTCCAGTCAATTGGAGAGACTACGATTGCCAAATCACAAGAACATTGGCCAAGTCGCGGGGCGTTGCAGTCTCTAAACGGGCCTGTGTTGAATCGCTGCGATGTACTAACATGGTCAACTTGTTGTCGCATGATTCTAAATAAGGTTTACTGGAGTACAAGTTAACCAGAACCCTAGATCTTGCGGACGAGTCCTCCTTTGCCTATAATGTCAGTGGCCGTGCTTGACCCTAACGGATGCTCAAAGTCCAACAAAGAAAGGCAGTGCACACACTTGTGACGAACCCAGCTCCAGTTCAGTCAACTTCATTACCAGTACTTCCGATGGACACCCTCTTTTTGTACTGGTACATTATAATTTAGTCCTTAAATAGCTAGATCCTCTGCAGTCACCCCAAGTGACAGGGATTGAATGAGACGTCGCAACATGAGCCCGTCTTGGCTAGCTGTGGAATTGGCAACCTGCCTCATTGCGCGCTCAAACTTGGGCCAACGTCCGTCGGTGCTCTCGTCTTGCCTCATTTCTGGCGCCTCTTCTTCAAGCGAGATGTAATGTCCGCCCCGTCGAAGCCCCGTCGCGACCATGACATCGAGGACACGGCAGCTCAGCTCGCCTTCCACGCGCTCGACGAATGTAAATTTGGTCCACTCGCGCGTCATCGAGTCGTCGGCCGTCGCCCGCGCGCCGTCGTACGTGATGCAATGGCTGCACCAGACGACGTCGGTGGCTGTTTTCCGGAGCTGTGCCACGACGACATTCTCATATACGCTGAGTGCGTGGCCGCGGCGGCGCATGTAGGCCGCGGGGCGGCGAATATACTCCATGTGCTGGCGCGCCGCCATCATGCCCAAGGCTTCGTGCCCGTTGCCGTCGTCATTCGCGAAGCCAGGGTCCATGTGCAAGGCTTTGGCGGCAGCTGCGACGACCTCGAGCGAGCCGACTTCGACGCGCTCGTGCCACAGTTCTAGCCGGTACGACTCGTCGAACGGCGCAATGTCGATCGTGGGCTGGCCACCCACGGGGAAGAAGGCATCGCGGCGTTCGAGCAACATCTCGGCTTGATGGAGGAGGCGCTTGTGAATCCAGTCAAACGCGAGGTGGCGCGAGCTCTCGTGTGCCATGAGGCAGCCTTCGTGGAACTTGGTCGTCGACCGCTTGGTCCATTCCTTGAGAATGCGAAGCATGTCGTCGGTCTTTTGCATCTTGGCCTTGAGCTGGCCCTGCTGGAACTGACTCACCTTGAGCTGTGTCTCAAAGAGCACGGCCATGTCCTTCCAGAGGCTAAAGCTCGCGGCGCCGTCGCGCAGGCGCACGACCGTGGTTTCGAGGGCCGCGATTTGCGATTTGAGTCGGCCCTTTTCGTCGGCTTCAAGCTTTCGACACATGCGATTTCGGTTCATGTTGTAGAGGCGCTTCTTGGCGAGCATGTGCATCTTGCGGTCTTCAGCCACCGACGTCGTCGACGACGACGATGTGGACGTTGAGGGAGACGGATGGGGCGGATGATGCAGTCGGTAGAGCAGGTGACTCGTCTCGGCAGACGTGATAGAGTCTACGTCCCCCTCATGGAAGAGATGATGCGGTTGATCATCCATGGCCCAGAGAACGCTGTCGCACATGCGAGGGGCAATTGGCAAATGAATCGTGTATGAGCAAGATCGTTGTGTCAATCCGTGCAACTAAGCAACCAGATGGCGACCCACCAACAGATGAGTTGTGAGGTGTGCGTTTCGTTGTCTGAAATGAAGAAATATTGTCCGACTTTTGACTTGAGGTTCGTATGGTCGACGGGAGCCAATGACAAGCGAGATAGAGACAACTTCATCATGTATGCGTTGTCAGGAAAGCCCACGTTTTCAAGCACTCAAACAACTTTAAGTAGAGCCGTCATGATGTGGTGTCGCTGCCAAACATGAGGGAATGAGTGAAAAGAGGGTTCATGGACCCGCAGGACCATCGTTACGTCGCATTCAATACATCGCCCAGTTCGATCCCCGTGTCCATCCAACACGAACGACCCAGCACAATTTTTTCTCGTTGACAATCAATCAATCCAGTGCTGGTGCTCACTCAAACAGCACTGTCGTCCTGCAAATGCAATTTGCACCGAAGTCGGCTGCCAAAAACCAAAATTTGATGCTTGCTGTGAGTCGGTATTGGAGGACCTACCTGGATATACGTACTCTCGACGACCAAAAGATTTGATGAGGCTCGGTTTATAAAGTCCCGATGGACCAGTGTCTCGGCGATAATTTGGAAAATCTAAATCGACCTACGCGTCATCCTGAGCAAAAAGTAAGATCACATCCGACTCACAACTTTCAAGGCACAGCAATCGACGAACTCCACTCTCCGCTTGGATCATTGCTTCGGGGGAATTCATTGGTTGGGGGGTCGTAGTCAACATGGCCAATCACACTGGACCCCAAGCAGTGCTAGCCAATCACCTTAGAGGACACAGTTCGACAAGTTGGTGCTTCGTTGGGAATGCCTTGGGATCTCAATCGAAGACGAAGGTGAGCGTCCATCCATTTGGGTGTCGCCAGCTCGTTGTGAATCTTAATTGCCTTTCTTTTGAGTCTCAATTGTTATAGGCCCGACCAGTCAAATAAATTCAATCAAACATCAAGGAATAATATGATGGGATCGTGAAATACATACAAAACCCAAGATGCAATATGTCGCCCTTTGGGTATATATGAGCGATGACATATCTTGTAATATATTTGTTGCAGTGTCCACCGAACGCGCTTGGAACGTTCGCGGCGACCGCACAGCTGAGTCGAAATATTTAATATTGACTGCTTGAACATGAATTTTTATATTGTTGTTTGTATGCTGGGCTCCCAGACACTCCAATTCGCCAAAACTATTTAGTCTTTATGACGTCTCGTCTGCCTTTCACGCATGAGAACCAGGCAATCGCTCCTGAAAACGTGGTCCTGACGCGGGTCGGAAGGTTTAAGCTTCGTAGACGCCTCCATGATGCTGCGGGGAAATATTCCCCTGAGGACAGTCCTGGAAAGATGCTTGTATCAAGATTGCCAGGGCGGTTCGGTTAAACTATCCGGATGACTCCATTCCATTACAGCTGCTTCTTGGGGTTTGTATAGGAGGGCATGGTAAAATAATACTCTCGACACTCTCTTTGGAACTGTATGGAGAGGCTCTATTTTTAAAGCGTGGCTCTCAGACAACACAATCAGGTCGGTCATCATCGACGTTTCTGCCGCCGCCAGTCCAGACCTTTATCGCGCGAGAGATGAGCTCCGTCGACGACGATGTGGACGCGTTCTTCAAGGTGGAAGAGTCCAAGTTGAACTCGAGGGATGAAGATGACGGCGACGACTGCGAGATGGAACTGTTGGAAGATGACGTCGACTTCCTCGGCCTCTCGGACGACGGCGCGCACCAGACGAATGGGAAAGGCAAGGCGCGGCGCAACCCGACGGGCGACGCGTACCTCAAGAAGAAGGAATATAACAAGCGTCGAAACAGGATGTTGCGAGAAGCGGAGAAGAACGAAGTGATGACGCTGCGGAAACAAGCGACCGAGTTGGAGGTCCTGATCAAGGATCTCGTCGCGCGGCGGGGCGGCGCGGGCGTCGCGACCGAGATGCTCCCGTGGAAGGACGTAGCGGGTATTTTTTCACAGATGAAGGCGACGAGCGAGAAGGAAAAGGCGCAGCTCTTCCACAAGGTCAAGTCGTACCGCGACGTGGCGTTTGTGATGCACCAGTGGGTCAACTCGAACCACCATCTTCCGGTGATGCCCGACCCGTTCAAGCAGACGTGGCGCAATTCCGCGCTCGTCGCGCACGAAGGGTCACGCGCGCTCGGGTTTGACTGGATCGCCAAGCAGCTCTACTACAACATCGACACGATGATTGCGCACTGCGGGCTCCCGCCGTCGCTCGACACGTGCAACGAAGTCAAGGTCTACCAGTTGGAGAACCTCAACTCGTACCATTTGTCCAAGGCGCGGCAGCGCATTGAACATGCGTCGCTCGAAGAAGTCATGCAGGTGCTCCGACGGCAGTACTTTGAAAACACGGCCGAGGTAGGATGAATGTGCCGACAATCAATGCTTATGCGCGCGGCATCTCTAGACCCTCGACTCGCCCGACGCGAACGTTCGGTACTTTCGCCTCGAATCGGCCTACGGCAACACGGCGCACAACTCGTACACGCAAAACATCTTGATGCGCCAGTTTGAAGAAGCAAACCGGTATGTCCTGTTTGCGCACAGCATCACCGAAGACGAAAAGTTCCCCGTCGACCGCATCCAGCGCAACTGGACCAACTGGTACGTCGACATCGTAATTGTGTGGCGCTCATCAAGGGGCATAGGACCGTGGCCGAGCGATTGGATTCCAACATGACGATCATCAAGCAAATGTCGGTCGCGACCGGTCTCCGCATGAACGAAGTGTTCCTCCCGTTTGACAACGACCCGCACAACTACGACCCGACCATGGACCCCGACATGGCGTTCCGACAGTTCGAGTCCAAGACCCAAGCGTACCACAAGTACATTTTCGCCAAGGAAATCGCAACCTTTCGGGACCTCCTCGCCCAAGTCCGGGAAGAGAATACCGAGAAGGCCGAGCTGGCGTCGCGAGCATCGACATTTGTGGTCGTCGACGACGCAACGGGCCCGCTGTAGGAGTGTGTTTAGAAGTAGATGATGTTGTAACAAGACCCCTGACGTGTGACAAGTGTCCGATCGACCCTTCCACAGGACTACAAGAAGCAAAGGCCAGTGGGATTCAGCGGTGCCCATTCTTCAGCACCATCAAAGCAGGGAATCAGGACGACGTCGCGGCAGGTCATTCCCTCCCGCGCGCCGCGGCATGATGGTGGTGGAGTCGGAAGATCGCAATTCGCCCTCCATCCAAACATGATTCTGTCAAAATATGTTTGCTTCCTCCAAAACAATCTGGAAATCAATATATATAATTGTTTTGAGCGAATAGTTCGAAACAAAATTGATAGAAATACCAAGTCGTTCTTTCGAGAGGGCCAGTTTAGTGTATATTATGACTGAGTAAATTGCCCACACTATTGCATTGCATTGCATTCAAACCTGGCTCAGGTGTCCAGGACGAGTGTTCCGATGAAGCTGCCACTGCCGCCCGACTTTTTCCGGCCGCCGCCGCTCTCCCCCGAAGACTCGGACGCACTCGTCTCCGAAGCGTACGAGTGTGCGCTGGACGTTGTACGTCTCTCGACCTCGCTTCCGGCAGCTCTCTCACGGCGCGAATTTCTAGGTCGACAAGGCCCGTGTCGCCGACGGACAGCTCCTCTGGACACAACACACAGAAGATGGGGGGTTGAGGATCTTCAAGAGTCATGATTCCATGCGTCCTGGCGTGCGGTACTACCTCGCGACCGCAGAAGTCGAGGGGACGCTCGAGGAAGCCGCGGCGCTCTTCCGCACAGACACCCCCGACGAGATCAAGGCCTACACGGAACGGTTCGGAAAAGGTCTCCTCGACGCCGCCCATCTCTACACACTCGTACCACGGGCACGAAAGACACCGTACGACAAGATCGGTGTGCATTGGATGGCGATTCAAAGTCCCGTCGGCGGCGGCATCTTTACCCACCACCGCGACGCGTGCTTGCTCGAGGTAACCATCTCCTCCTCCATCTCGTGTCATCATGTGTGGATCTAGTGCCAACATGCGATCCATGCGACGGGTGATCGCCGCGGATGGGTCCGTGCGCTCAAGTCCGTCGCACTTCCCTGTTGTCCCGACCTCCGCGGGTCCGTCGGTCTCATCCGCATGACCCTCGACGGCACAGGCCACGTCTTTGTCGAGTCGGCCGCGTCGCCGCGGCGTCTCGAAGTATTTTACCTGATCCAGGCTGAAACAATTGGCGGCGGCGGCGCCATCGACTGGGCCGTCGACCTGGCACTGAAGCGGCGGTGTCGGAGCTTACTCGACTTGGATCAATTCCTGCGCGAAAATCGACTCAGTCGCGGGTCGTTTCTCCCCGCAGAGTTGCTCATGCCCAAGGAACACCGACGGAATTGTTTTCTCTGCAAGAAGAAGCTATGGCTCTTTGCGCCCAAGTACAATTGCCTCAAATGCGGCGAGGTAGACGACGTTTCTGCATGTTGAGTCGTCCTGACAAAGATGCGATAGGTTATGTGTGCATGGTGTTGTGGCCTCTGGACCGTCACAGTCGATGGCCAACATGCCCAAATTCGCGCCTGTCGCGCATGTGCCCAAGCGACGTTTCGCAAAAAAGTCAGTCGCTCGGCGCGGCCCCGCAAAGGCTCGAAAGCGCAGAGCGAAATTGATGTCCCAGCGTCGCCGCCGCCGTCGATACGATGCCTCCCGTCGGCGTCCGACGACACCATGTCTCTCTTTAGCGACGGCGACGTCGTCGGGTTGTATTACGACCACACGACAGTGTACGAACAATCGATATCGTGGGGCGACCTGAACGACGACCGTGGCAAGAGTTGAGTCGGAGGGGTGTCTGTTTCTGTGTTTGTGAAGTATGAAATCAAGATGCGACGAACGCACACCCCAGACCACCAATATGGCGCTTTTGGTGTTGGGATCGAACATGCGAGAGCCATGTGCTCGGTTGGACGATGTCTGTCGCGTCTCGGAGCAGTGGATAATACACTCGGCGTAATCTTGGTCGATATTGTCGGCGTTTCGTTTGCTGCAAGTACGTCAAGTAGTAAATGGAGATGCTTTCATGACCAGGCTTTTGGATACAATGACATGGATTGGGGTTACCGAAGAGCACAAAATAAAGTACCACAAAAATATTTAAGCCTGGGCCTTTAGCACATACTTCGAAGTAATATTTGAGGTCGAAAGCCGAAAAATAACAAATTAGTTCATCATAAGAAAAATTTATGTTTACAAATATCGATATAAACAATATT
This sequence comes from Aphanomyces stellatus, assembly GCA_009835185.1. Taxonomy (NCBI): domain Eukaryota; phylum Oomycota; class Saprolegniomycetes; order Saprolegniales; family Verrucalvaceae; genus Aphanomyces; species Aphanomyces stellatus. The sequence goes on along the minus strand of VJMH01005111.1, from coordinate 14,848 downwards.
TGATATATTAAATTTCACTGTATTTGACACAAAATATCGTTCTCTCAGCCAATCAAATAATAGGAAGAAATGGCGTCTCCATGGAACTTTTTCTGTGATCTTCACTGGGACGGCGCACCCTCAAGAGTCAGACTGAGCACGAGGATAAAAACGGTAAGACACAACAAGTTGACAAGATTAGATATTCCACGACGAGGAGGTGAAGGCGCCGCACGAGCCGATTGCTTACCACCGCACGTACTCGTTGGGGAGTTGCTGTTGCGGCGGCTGCGGTCGCCGCGTGAACTCGACTTCTTCGACTTCTTCGACTTCGTGGCGGTCTTCGGGCGAACTGCCGCGGTGTAGTTGGTTCTTGGCAATCGACCGTTTCTTGTGCATGATGGGCTGCAATTGCGTCGGACTCAAGATCAAATGCGTGTTCTTCTCGGCGACGGCGTCGGCCGCGAGCAGCGACTTGGACGCGATCAGCGCTTGGATCCATTTCTCGTTGGTGTTGAGCGGGTCCCATTGTGGTTGTGCCGCCGGCGCCGGCGCGGCCATGTGCGTCAACATGGACGACGTTGACGACGAGCTTGATGACGATGCCTTGGAGTGGCGGAGATGATGATGCGCCGCCGACGGCGTCTGCGCCGTCGAGAGCGGGCCATTCATGTGAATCATCATGTCCATGCCATTAGCGCCGGCGCCCGCACTCTCACGCGACGACGCGTACGAGAGCGACCGTGTGTCGGAGAATTGGTTGGACAGGAGCGCTTTGGATTCGGTCGGCGCGACGAGCGCACACTTTGTGCATGCGTCGATGCGCGTCGGAATGCCGCACACCTTGACTGTCCACGCGTGGTTGCACGCGCCGCAAAAGACTTCGCCGCATTTGACGCAGTTGGATTTCGAGACAAAGACGCCAAACTTTTTCTGGCAGAGAAAGCACTGGCGCCGGGTGTCCTTGGGCACGAGCTGGTCGCCCGACAAAAAGTGACCTTGGGCGAGTCGATTCTCGCGCAAGAACGTGTCAATGTCGAGTAAACTCGTGCACCGGCGCTTCACGGCCTTGTCGATAGCCCACTCGGTCGCGGCGCCTTTAAAGTCAGCATGGACGACGTACGCGATGCGCATGTAACCTGGGCGATCGCTCTCGAGGAAGACATGGCCCGTGCCCATTTGAATCATGCGGACCAGGCCCAGCGCATGCTGCATGTCGGGGCAACACATGAGGTTGAGGGACTTCAGCGACCGAACCCAGCCGCGCTTGCCATTGATTTCAAACTGGTAGTGGCCCTCCAAGTAGCAGCAGTCGCGCTCCATCACGACCGCCTTGAGTGGACTCTTGAGTGCCATCCAATTTATCGTCACGGATTCGTTCGGGTGGACCTCACTCGGCTCGACCAACGTGTAAAGATTAGCCGAGTCGAGCAGACCTTTGCCAAAGCGATTGACATATTCCTTGGCGTGCTCGGTTGTGTCGTTGCGGAAGAGTTCAACGACCTCCTCGATCGTGCCGGCGATTTCTGCGACACCGACCGAGAGCTTGAGGTGGTCAACGGCGTCGCCGCGCGAGTCCTTGCCGCGGTAGATCTTGAGGCCATTGTCGTTAGAGAGAAGGCTCCATGTGAGGGTGTCGCTCGGCTGAATCAACGACTTTTGCACCTACATCAACGGTGAGCACCGAGACGGCACAGAAGAGGAGGAACGTACGACGTCCATGGCGGTCGCATATGCTTGCTGCTTGAGCCGCTCCGTCTCGTCAGTCGTGAGCGGCGGACATTTGAAAAAGTTGGGCGGCAGCGGCAGCTTCATGATGCCACGACTGGAGGACGGTGTCTGGTTTTGAAATGGAAGCCTATTTCTTCTGGCGGCGCGGTCGTGGGTGGAGGGAGCGACAGATGATCAGCTCAGCTGGCCACATCCTGGGTTGCCGCGCCCATTCGCATGTGCGTGCGCAATCGCGGTCAAAGAAACCCAAACTGCTCCGTTGGTCAGCGCTGGGAATCTACAAATTAAGATTATTTTGAAGACATGGGGGTCGCCATTGAGCTCCATCAACCTAGTGTCAAATGCAGTCAATACACCGACAGAGGACAAAATAGCACATATGCTTGTTGGTGGACGTAACGACGGCGGCGTGGAAGCCACGAAGCCGCCTTGACTGGGGACCAGACCTCGCAGTCGTCAAGAATCTACAGTTTAGCAATCCTAGTGGTCATAATAGAATGAGTTCATAATATACTAATATATCTCCCATCATATCTCATTCCGGTTTTGACAACGGAAATACGGAAATGTGTGACACGAGATTGGAACTTCCAGCTGATCCACAGACGGGCCGGGGCACATGGCGAGAGGCAGATAACGCAGAGAGGCCATTTAGTATACTCAATCAGACAGAGTACTAATGACACAAACGAAATATCCCACGAAGGAGATCCTGCGCGCCGACTAGGGACATGCGTGGAATAGCTGGTGATTTTATGTCGTTTTGCTCCGTTGACTTCTTGTCGTGCGCCGTTTCCAACAACGAAGTAGATTAGTAGATGGCCGTTCCGCCGTGATCAGAAAATTAGTACGTGTCTGCTAGAGGCTACTAGAGGTCACCATGCCGCCAACTTCAACCCATTCAAATCTGGTTATTGTCGACGCCAACATAGTACTGCATGTAGTAGCTACTACTACGATGTACTTGGCCACTTGAGTCGGCGGAAGAAATAGCGTCTCTGAGTTGCGATATCGTTGTGCTACGAGTTGTCAAACAAAGGAAGCATTTGGTAGACTCGTGGTGGTCAAGGGACAAAGCCTGAGGGTACAAAGCAGGCAACGCGGGGGGAGTTGGGGCACCAAGGGGCGTAGCGGCGCAGCCATCGTATCGTACAAGCTGGTGCATCAACGCGTAGCAAATTAGGACGTTCAACCTCGAAAGAATTTATCGGACCTGCGACCGCATTGTGCGCTGATATTCGTCGACTGCCTGTGACCAATGTTTGGGCATCATCTCGCCAGTAGATCTTTCATCTACGCATGCCGCTCGCTAGCCATCGATAGTTCATGGCCACGAAATGTCGAGATCTTTGGCAGAGGCGTTCAAAACCCCGTTTGGGTCCAAAATATCGATTTGGAAACAGGTGGCGTCGTTGGACGTTTGCAGTTCAACACCGACAAGACGTTGTGTGTGTTGCTTCAGGGGGCGTTATTGAAGTTGACATCCGAACAAAGGGGCAATGTCTCCTTTCCATGCGACACGAGCCTCACTCAATCTCCAAGTCCCAAGTTAAATCGATGCCCCCCCAATCCCCCTTGAACTTGTTTCGAGATACTTGAAAAATTATAATTTAAACGTCTTGCTCGCTGACCGCGTCGACTTCGACGAGCGACGTGTTGTTGACAAATTCTTGAATCCACGACTCGTTGGTGAGGCGGTGGTCGCTGTACGTTGCTGTCGAGGCTGTCGACATGGGGGAGTCAGGGGACGCGTTCTCTTTTGTCGGCCACCGCGATGTCGACGACGATGACGGCGTGCGTTGCTTGAGAAAGCTAGCCGCGGATCCCTTCGATCGGGTCGAGTACGACCGGCTGGATGCATGCGACGTGCTTCGATGGGACGGTCGTTTGAGTGCACACTTTTTGCACGCTTCGATCCGTGTTTGCACGCCGTTCACGGGCACCGTCCACGCAGTGTTGCAGTCGCCGCAAAACACTTCGCCGCATTTGAAGCAGTTGGTCTTGGACACAAATAGCCCAAATTTCTTGTGGCAAAGCTGACACGCATGCCGCATGTCCTTGGGCACGAGCTGATCGCCCAGCAAAAACTTGCCTGTCGCGAGTCGGTTTTCCCGCAAAAACGTATCAAAGTCGAGCAAGCTGGCACAGCGGCGCTTGATGGCCTTTTCGACGGCCCAGTCGGAGCCAAACCCGCTGATGTTGAACACCGAGTGCACAATGTACGCAATGCGGAGGTAGCCTTTTCGATCGGACTCGAGGAAGACATGGCCAGATCCGAGTTGGTGCATCCGAATGAGGCCATGCGACTGCTGCATGTCGGGGCAACAGGCCACGTCAATCGACTTGAGCGCCCGCACCCAGCCGCGCTTGCCGCGGTGGTCAAACTCAAACTGGCCTTCCAAGTGACACGAGTCACGCGGCATCACGACTGCCTTCACGGGGCTTTGCAACGCCGTCCAGTTGATTGCGACGGAATCATGTGGTCGGTCGACACTTGGCTCGGCCAGCGTGTACAGATTCGCCGAGTCGAGTAGCCCCTTGCCGATGCGGGCGACATAGGCCTTGGCTCGCTCCGTTGTGTCGTAGCGGAAAAGCTCAACGGCTTCGTCGATCGTACCGGCCACTTCGGCCACGCCAACATAAAGTTTGATGTTTGGGTTGGTCTGTCTCGCGTCGGTGGCTTTGTAGATTTGCAGGCCCGTGGTGCTCGATGTGACTTGGGACCACGAGATGGTCTCGCTCGACTGGACCAGCGAGTTTTGCACGACTGTCATCGCGATGTTGTGGGCGCGAGAGTTGAGCTGGTCGATGGTCTGTTGCGCCAGCGGCGGACACTGAAAGTAGTTGGCCGGCAGGGGGAGCTTCATGAGGGATGGCGGCGGCGCGGTCGTGGTAATGGTGGACGCGGGGACTCTGGCTGCTTTGCCTGCACACACTGCGTTGAAATGGGAAATGAATGCTCACGGCACCACATTACACACCTCTCTTTGTAAAGGATGGGGTGCCATGTGGCGGCAATGTCTGCACAGCTGCCAATCCAACTTGTGCCAACGCATGTGCAAAATCGCAACATTGGTGGCGGTTACATCGCGCGAAATAGCCGTGTCTCTGGATCTGACGTTGGCAACTTTGGAGTTGATATCCATGTATTTGTATGGATATTGATATTGAGACAGAACATAAATATACGGGCAAAATATAGATTCTGTTCGGATACCCGTTTCGATATATTGTCGACGTCGACTGGCTCTGCGAACAGGCACGGCGGTTTCGTAAAGCCTCTTCGCCTCCTGGTTGTGCTGCATACATCTCGCTTCATAACTTCAGGAAGCAATGGCCTCCTACCACCACCCGACATTTGCGCAAGCTGCTTCCAAACGCTCTAGTCACTTTCAAGCAAGCAAAGGATCGGTTTCCCCCGGATGAGCTTGGGAGGGGGATGTGCGGGAACATGGATGGAGTCATCGATCTGGACTCAAGAGAACTCGAGATGCATGCGATCGCGAATGACTCCCATGGGCGGGGATCGTTGGAAAGGGATTGGGTGTGCGACGAGGAGCCTCAATGTCGGACCACCACCATCCGCTCAACTGTATCGTGTCCATACTAGATTTGGACACTCATGCAATCCCAAGCACGTCGCAAAAAGAACACACAGATGTACCCAGCGGCAGCTCGTCGTGATGACTTGGACGTCCGAGTCATCGTAATCGTCGGTCGAATTCAAACGACTTCGACTAAGAGGACCAGACTCGCCTGTGCTGGTCTGTTTGTGCCGTTTGAAAATATAAGCCGTCACGTCCTCTGCAGCACCAATGGGTCTCGATGTGTTATCCTCGTGCATGTTGTTGGGGACGTGTCAAGCGATGCATTCTCTACAACATATTTTGCAAGCGAGCGGCGAAACCGCACCCATGATGGCAGTGAAGTCGACTGACGGTTACAATAAATTAAATCCAACAAAGCACTCATGGCGTACTCTTCACGTGAAGTTGTAGCTTGCCACTCAAACGTTCGTCTCGACTGCGACGAGGGATTTGTCGGCAAGGAATTCTTGGATCCACAGCTCGTTGGTGGGTCGGTGTTCGTACGCGCCTCCTGCTGGTGTCGACACGGCGCTTCCTGGCGTGGTCTTAACGGCACTCGACGCTTTCGATCGCGATCGGCTGCTCGATGTGGACGGTCGCTGGAGTGCACACGTTTTACACGCTTCAATGCGCGTGGGGGTGCCCTGGATCGGAATCGTCCATGTGCTGCTGCAGTCGCTGCAAAACACTTCGCCGCATTTGACGCAGTGCGTCTTGGACACAAAGAGGCCAAACTTTTTCTGGCACAAGAGGCACACATGGCGCGCCTCTTTTGGCACGAGTTGGTTGCCCATCAAAAAGCGGCCTTTGGCCAACCGGTTTTCCCGCAAAAACGTGTCCAGGTCCAGCAAGCTGGCACACCGGCGCTTGATGGCCTTGTCAATGGCCCAGTCCGAGGCCGCGCCTTGGAGCAGACCCGTCACGTTGAATGCCGAGTGCACGACGTACGCAATGCGCATGTAGCCAGGGCGATCGCTCTCCATGAAGACATGGCCAGCACCCAGTTGATGCATGCGAATGAGGCCATGCGACTGCTGCATGTCGGGGCAACACGCAATGTCAATCGACTTGACCGACCGAACCCAGCCACGCTTGCCGTTCAGGTTGAATTCGTACTGGCCTTCCAAGCACACTGAATCGCGTGGCATCACAACGTTCTTGACTGGGCTTTCAAACGTGGTCCAGTGGATCGAGACCAGTTCATGCTTGTGCGACTCGCTTGGCGTAGACAACGTGTACAGATTCACCGAGTCGCGCAATCCCTTGCCAAAGCGGGCGACGTAGGCCTTGGCCCGCTCCGTCGTGTCGTTGCGGAAGAGCTCAACGACTTCGTCGATCGAACCTGCGACTTCGATGACCCCGACACACAGTTTGACATGTGGGTTGGTTTCCCGATAGTCCTTGGCGCGGTAGATTTTGATCGTGTCGGTCGAGAGCACGCTCCACGAGACAGTTTCATTGGGTTGCACAAGGGATTTTTCGACCTATTGTTGATGTGAGAAACATGGTGCCGAGGAGGAGGAGGCGTACAACTTCCATGGCGGTCGCATGGGCTTGTTGCTTGAGCTCGGCGGTCGCTTCAGCTGAGAGCGGAGGGCATTGAAAGTAGTTTGGTGGGAGCGGTAACTTCATCAATACAATGTCGCGCTGTCTTGGATTACCAATATGTCAAAATGAAAATGACTCTGGCATTGCACATGCGGCTCGGGATGGCAAGTGCGCGCCATAGGGTCTTCCACATGGCAAAAGCCACATAGGTGAAGATTTGATGCGTCAACTCATGGCATTCCGTGAAACCAGCTACTACCTGTTTCGTCATAATAGTTGACGTGTGTCCGTTTCGACTATTGTGAACAGGAATTTGTGAAGTCGTTGTGATTGGGATACATCTTTGTAAAAGATGTAAAAGATGTCCGATAGCAAATCCCAATAAAAGGACACCACCCATGACGGGATTCATTGTATTGTAGACTCACACGAGGCATATAACTTGTGATCTTATTCGATACTGGTTGAACATAGACTGATGGGTATCCTTTGAAGGTGTCCGTTGACCGATACTCGCTTTTGATTGGCTTCAAAGATCGAGCTTGCTCAAAATATGGCTGCGATCAGCTTCAACATGATATCTTCCATGTGGCGGGTTATGCACCGAGGGTTGGGTTGTTGTCCTCTTCCCCTTGAGGGCCGCATATCGGAGGGGGAAATGTGTCTGCCAATAGCAAGTGTCACCATCGTCACCTCTACAGGCATGTACTTACGTGCGTGTGGCCGAAGGGGCAGTTGGGGACACGGTTTGGTGCGAAGGGCTTCTCCGAGCCAGCATGTGGCTGGCTGGTTTGTGACTCATGAGGGGGCGCGAAATACGACGTAGTAAAATACACTAGGCTGAATACTAGTGCAAGAAGGATCCTCACGAGCCTGGCCAAGGCATCGGACATGTTTACTGCATGTACTGTGATCTAATTCACGCCACATATAACAACGACCTCGACGCCTAGGCTGAGTTCCTTTCCACTGCAAACTTCAAACGACAAAATAGTTTACCCTCGTGTCCCAGAGGATCACACGCGACGGCGCTGCGAGTGATTTGTCGCCTTTGTCCATCACGCACGCCGTGTCCCGTGACTGCATGTCGCGGCTCTCGGCACTGTCGTTCATTTCAGACACAGTCTGTCTTGGCTCTTTGGGATGACCTCCACACATTCATCATCGCACCTCGGCGGGATGGTGCAGACCCTACCCCCATATGTGGGTTGTCGTCGTCACACTTGGGCATTTTTGCGCGAATAGGATTCACTAAATAAGTCGCCTCTCAATTTACAAAACCACAGTCACTCGTCCAGCTGGTCGGCTTCGTCGACGAGCGATTTCTCCACTTCGAGGTCGACGATCGATTTGTCGAGCAAGAATTCTTGGATCCAGCGTTCGTTGGTCGATTGGTGGTCCGATAAGCTCGACGGCGACTCGGGGGATGTGGCAAGACTGCGCGTCAACGACGGGGTTCGCTTGATCATGGATCCGCTCAAAAATGATGATGTCGTTCCCTTCGATCGGGTCGACATGGCAGACGCAGGGCGTGGCTTGGTGGTTGGGTGTTTCATGGCACACTTTTTGCACGCGTCAATGCGGGTGGGGATGTCCACGATTGGAATCACCCACGCGTTGTTGCAGTCGCTGCAAAACACTTCGCCACACTTGAAGCAGTTGGAGCGCGACACAAAGAGACCAAAGCGGCGGTTGCAAAGCGCACACGCATGGCGCGAGTCCTTGGGCACGAGCTGGTCGCCAAAGAGAAACTTGCCTTTGGCAAGTCGGTTTTCCCGCAAAAAGCCATCCAAATCAAGCAAGCTCGCGCACCGGCGCTTGATGGCCTTCTCGATGGCCCAGTCGGCGGCCGCACCATGGACGAACCCACCAACGTTGAACGCCGAGTGCACGACGTAGGCAATGCGGAGGTAGCCTGGGCGCTTGGACTCGAGGAAGACATGACCGGCGCCTAGCTGATGCATCCGCACGAGGCCATGCGACTGCTGCATGTCGGGGCAACACGTCAAGTTGGTTGATTTGACTGACCGGACCCAGCCACGTCGGCCACTAGCGTCGTGGAATTCAAACTGGCCTTCCAAGTAGCAGCAGTCGCGCGGCAGCACGACATTTTTAACGGGGCTTTGAAACGCCGTCCAGTTGATCGCGACCGAGTCGTGAGGTTGGTCCGCGGTTGGTTCGGCCAATGTGTACAAGTTGGCCGAGTCGAGTAAGCCCTTGCCAAAGCGGGCGACATAGGCCTTGGCCCGCTCCGTCGTATCGTTGCGGAAAAGCTCAACGACTTCGTCGATTGTGCCGGCGACTTCGGCGACCCCGACACAGAGCTTGACATGCGGCGACGTTTCGCGCGAGTCCTTGGCGCGGTAAATCTTGAGGCCATTCGTGTAGGAGGACATGAGGGACCATGCAGTCGTCGACGATGGTTTCACGAGCGCTTTGTCCACCTACACGAACGCGTGAATGCGATGCCTAGAAAAGAAGAGCCGACGTACGACTTCCATGGCTGTGGCGTGGGCTTGCTCATGCAGTTGGCTGGCCATTTGGGGTGCCAACGGCGGACAATCGAAAAAGTTGGGCGGCAGCGGCAGCTTCATGGTCGGTCGCAGCTCCTGCGTGAATAATATAAACTGCGACAACGGCAACATGAAGCAACATTGCACACGCACCCCCGAGTTGAGAAAGCGCCATCGAGGGCGTGAGTTATGACGGGGTGGCACACCATGCGACGACGATAGTCTGAGCCACGTGCTTTTGGCCGTGGGTGACTCCGACGCCATTCTACCATTTTGAGCTCGCTCATTTTACATTTTATTCACTGTTGTCGGAAAAATGGTATAAATATTTAGGAACAAATGACATTTATAAAAGTGGGATTTACTTTGAAGACCTTTGAAGTAGATTGATATTCTTCGAAAATCTCTATCGAAAGTGAATAAATGAGGAGTTGAATTTAAACGGGCTTTGGACACGTTCGATTGGATTCCAATGCACTATTTTGACGACAACTTTGTTTTGTCCCGAGGGCATTTCAAAGCTGTGCAATATCACGCTCAAGCACGTGGAAGTTTCTCCGCCCGCGCTTGCCGGGAGAGACGCCACACAAATGGTGTGGTCAAGACGGATGTAAAATGCACATTGAGGCAAGTGAAAAAGTGGGTGGTTCGAAAAGGACAACAAGACATGACTTCAACCCTCATTACGAGTCCTCAAAATGCAATGATATGACCTGAAAATGAAACGCAGCTTCAACCTTTCCAAATAAATGGCTGTGAACCGAGGAAACCAAAAGGACCATTACATTTATTGAGGGGATCCTTGTTGGATAAAATTAAATGAATTAGTTGAGCATTTGGCTGGTTCTGCCCCCCAGATATAATGGTCGCCCTCGGCAAAGGTTGCCCGTAAAATATCCAGTTGTTGAGAGCAATGTCATAGCTGATGTCTTTCGCGTACAGCTCCCTGTTCGGTTTTGTGGTGTTCAAGGACTGTTGTGTCTCCTACCCATTCGAACACAGCAGTGTATGATTCGACGTAATTTGATCGTCTGCTGGAAGCCCACCAACCGAGTGTTCCAATACATCCTCAACAACAAACGATTTGGGCCGCTTGAGCATCACGCCCTTGACAGCTTCCTTCATATGCTCGGGCAAAATGCTGCCGTTGGCGATCTTGAGTTTGGCCATGACAACTTTGGCCATGTTGTTGAGCGGGCCGGCGTTGTGGGTGCCGGGATGCAACATTTTCTCTCGCTCGATTGCGCCCAAGACATTGGCCTCCTGGGCAGAAAGTTGTGTAAAAGAAAAAGACAAAGGAGCACACTTGTTCATCCGTGAGTGCGATGAAATCGTCCTGTACTATGGCCTTGGCGAATTCGTAGCCTAAATTAAGGGAAATCGCGGGCGATAGATCTGAAATGGATCTACACAATCCTTGGGACTTGGTGTGTCGATGTCGGTACGTACTCGTAATCCTGCACGGAAAGGGAAAATATTTGGCACATGGGTGTGAGAGTTGTCACGGTGCTCTGCGTTCGGTAATGTTCGTCATGGCACGCAAGCAGTGCATAGGACTCAAAATGGGAGCACTCTCTACGAGAGCCACGGATTCTTTTTTGAGGAAATATATATTTTCAATGACACGTTACCCAAGCACACGGACGTTGTGGTTGTCTTGGTCCATTTGTTCGCATTCTCCTTCGACAAGGAAAAACATTTCCGTGCCTGGACTACCACTGCGACAGACACGCTCGCTTCGAAGAAACAATTGCGGCTTCAGGAGGAATAGTGCATAACTCACAAATCCTGCATTTTCACAACATGGTCGGGATTATATAAATATGGCAACTTGGATACCTTTGTACTTTTTTTCCATCGAAGCAATGATGTCAATCGTCATGATCGAGTTGCCCGCCACAAGTCGCGCCACGTCAAAGCGCAAGTTTGGCCGCAATTGGCTAAAAATCTATGGAATCAATAAATGAACTCATTGACGTGATTGCCCAAGAACCTTTTCTTCAGGGAAGAGGCACTTTGCCGTGAGGAGGTAATCGTAGTGTCGTTTGACATTGTTGCTCAGTCGGACACTCATGGCTGTGTCGCGCACGTAATCCTGCCGGTGCTGTCTTCAGAACGCAGACCATAAAGTGAGAACGACGTACTTTCATGTCATTCATTTGGGCCTTGTACTCGCGATCGCTCGGGTTGTAATTATAAATGACATCGATGACACCACTGACAACGTAGGCAAACACGGTCGAGTTGATCATGAGGCAATTCACGGCAAAGATCATTTCTGCGACGGAAAATCTGTATGGTTTGATATCTCCATACCCGACCGTGGTCATGGTAGTAAAGGCCCAGTAGATCGCCACAAGGTATCGATCGCCAATCGGAACGCGAAATGAACAAGCCCCTGGATCTTCATCATAAGGGAAAAAATACTCGGTGCACCACGTGCGCAGCCTAGAGATAAACATGTCACTGGTGTCTCGGTCCGACGACATCACAAACCCAAAGGATTCTTCATTGAGCATAATCCAGTGGAAAATGCACGCACACCAGTGACCAAAGCAAACCATGATCGTCATGAGTTTGAGCAGTCGCTCGGTCGATGGACTTAGCTAGGTCGAGACAATTCAATCACAAAAAGAGTGTGTCTGTCGTACTTGGACAGACTCGTGGATACGTTTGAAGACTTTGCCAATTTTGAGCAACCGAATGAGCTTGAAGAGACGCGTGAGTCGGAAAATGCGCAAAATTTTGGCCGATTTGAGCACTTGAGACGCTCCAGTCGACGACGAAAACAAGCTTCCAATTGTGTCGATGGGCAAGGTAGAGATGAGATCGATGAAAAACCAGCCTTTCACGTAGGTGATAGCAATCGTACTGCCGTCCCAAATGAGCACGCGCTCGGCACTGTGGTATGCAATCCGGAAATTCAGCAGGATGTCGACTCCAAAGAGCAAATCCACAAGCAAATCCATGTAAAAACTGGCACCAGCGGGGTCTGCGTCAAACCCGATGCGATAAGGGACGACGACAGCCGAGTAAATGATGGCAGTGGCCGTGATCATTTGCCAATTGACGATAAACGTGTCTTGGGGATGAAACACATAGTGCGAATGGGCAACCTAACAAACGACACCTCTGACTGCAGCCAGTTGTACAATTCATGATAGGTACCTTTTTTTCATTTGTCATGGGCGGACGAAATTGGGTTGTTTCTGTCGATCGCTTTAGTTGGGGTCGCGCGGCCACGAACGACATGTCTTTGTCGTCCACGTCATGGGCTTGGTGGTTCGCAACAAGTGATCTCATTTCGTCGTCGTCATCACTGGAAGAGGACTCGTCGACAGTAGGATTGGGCCCGCCTCGTCGCATGGCAAGATGCAACTTTTGTTGGAGGTCGTGGTGCATTCCGAGTGCGTTGGCTTTCTATGCAAGAAAGTCTCGTTCAGACAAAGATACGATCGTTACCACGTGTTTTGGAGTGGATGGGTTTAGACTACCCCCGGGCACAAGGTTATCCACGACGTATGTGCTCAGCGGGCCTTTTTTGCCCATGCTTTTGGCTTTCGCAATGGCTGTGACGCGAAAGTGGTCGAGAATTTCTGGCCACGTGTGACCTATTTCGCGCACGTTCAAGCCCAATATTTGTGGAACGACGAACCGATACGCTCGATGGTTTGCCGCGACAGAAACGTGAGTTGACAATATGTTTTGGCAATGGCACTCGATATTCGGACTCCTTGGCCATACACAAGATGGTACAGTTCGACCTACAGTTCAACGGCAGAATTTGAGTGGCACGAGTACACGTCGTTGGACAACCTCGCCAAAGTGCTGGCCTGCACGGAGGGTCATCAGATCAATATCATTCGCTTGGTTGGAGTATGTTTTGACCAATGACGCCGAGCCTATGCGGCGAATGAACGACACATTTGTCTATTCGTACCTTTGGTGAGAAAAAAAATGTGAATGGCAATTTCATTTTGGAGAAAGATGGCTTCGTCTTTCACGCAAAAAAAAGGATGCATTGCCACAGCCAAGTCACTCACAAGGCCTTCGTGAAACTCGGCGAGAAAGTCAATGCGGGAGATGAATTTATTCAGGACATGGTGCACCTGTAGTCGTTTATGAAATTGCATGTGGCTGTGAGAGTCTATGCACAGACGTACCACTTCGTTTCGCATGACGGTTGGTAGGTTGTTGAGGATGACTTCCTCGTCAAAGACGGACCGGTGGCGGTAGTAATACTCAAAATGATCCAAAATACGTTTTCCTACAAAATGACGTGACTTTGTGCGATCGTATTGTCTAGAGACCAACGGGCTTGGGCAAATTGCGCACGATGATATATTCCTTCAACGTTGTGGTGCGTTCTGTATGCATACGACCGGATGCATTCAAATTATCCACTAGCGACGTGATGTTGCCAATGATATAACCAAACACGACGACTCCGATGACCATGACAAACATGGCAATCACCAATTCATTTTTCGTTTTGGGTGTAATGTCACCATACCCAACCGCTGCCTGCACGAGAGGTGAAGACCATGGACGACGAGATAACGTCGTACCATTGTCACGATAGCCCAGTAGAGCGACGAGAGATATTGAAGCGTGAGGACTTGGGCATGGTCTTGATTCATATAGCCAAACGCGTACGCCCAAGAGTATCTAGTCGTCTTCAAATCAGACCAGTGCACAACTGTGTTTTGGGTCGTACGAGCTCGCTTGGGCAATGTAAAACCACACGCAGGCGACCAAGTGCGCGAGAAAGAGGAGGAGAAGGAGAATCTTGATGAGAGCGAGGACACTTTGATTTGAAAACACCTAGTCGCGACTCCAAATGAGGTGCCAACATGAGGACGCTGTACCTCTTCTTCGAATTTGGTCAACATGATGCTAATTTTACGAATGCGCACGAGTTTGAGCAAGCGCGCCAATTTCAGCCCTCGGAAAATCCGAGCCGTTTGAAATGTGTTGGTTGGTGTGTCGGGGTACATGAGCTTGGCGACAGACTCAATGGGAAAGGTTGACGCAAAATCAATGACAAACCAACCGCGGAAATAAGCTTTGGCGATTTCGCGTTTGTTGTAGTAGACCTAGCCATGGTGAGTCGCATCGATCCATGATTGTCGGCACGCGTACCTGGCCCGTGACGGGGTTGACGATGCCCGTGCGAAAGTTGAACATAATGTCGATGAAAAAGAGCACGTCGATGACCGTTTCGAAGACCGAGGCAAAGCCCGTGGCTTCAATGCTGAAACTAATGCGGACGGGCACGACGCAAGTTGTGTACACCACACAGAGTGCAAGCGCGAGATCCCATTTGATCTTGGCATCCGAGTCAGGATCAAACATGAGCGGCGGCGTGAGGGGGCGGCGCACGCGCACGGCTTCCTTGGGCGGGACCAACACGGAAATGTTTTCGCGGACTTTGGCCCACAGCTGCTTCCCACGCGGGTTGGACATGCTCTTGTGCATGAGTTGCTCGGG